>PVKH010036549.1:0-11585 GCA_004027955.1 Chaetophractus vellerosus | reverse complement strand
CCCCATGACCTAGACCAGAAGTTGGCAACCTCTGGCCCTTGGATCAACACCAATCTGCTGCTTTTATTTTAAGTCAAGTTTTATTGGAACACAGCCATTCTCATTCATTTAAGTAGTTTCCACTGGCTCTGGCATGGCTCATGGAGCCTAAAGTATTTTCTAACTGGCCCTTTACAGAAAAAGTGCCAACCTCTGGCCTAGGCTACTGCAGTATCCTCTCGTGCAATCTCCATATCCCCCAGGGCTCCTTCTTCTACACAATTAAAAGCATGATTGCTCCAAAGCACACATGTGGTTATATCACTCTGCAACTTTGGAAGACTACAAAGTTCCTCCATTGCCCAATAGATGAAGCTCAGCTTTCTTAGAGAGACATTCAAGACCGTTCACAGGGAGAAGCCAGCTTTTCCTTTCAGTCTCCCTCTTTCCACTTTCCCAATTGCTTCACATTGCCTTGGCCACCCCAAGAATCCTTTATCTTTCCCCAAATAGTCTGAGCATATCTAGGCCCCCCGGGCCTTTTTTGCTTAATAATTTCCTCTTCCTGGTACACGCTCTCCCTTCTTTCCAATTGTTCATCCAATTCTCACAAGTCCTCTGCACTTTCCTCTATTCTAACACTTTATGACTCTGTTCTAGATGAGCTGAACAGAACAGAAACGATGGGTGGGCCATGAGTGGGACTTCCAGGGACTTGGATGCATGAAGTCCTCCAGGAGAGGAGGAGAAAGGGGCAGTCAAGTCTGAACAGAGTGGCTGTGGCCTAGCAAAAAATGTGCTCTGGATGACCAATAAGGAAGAAACTTATGCCATTGGATGGGAGCTCCTCCATCAGCCCCCTGCCTACCTACTAGTGAGTCTACGCCCGTACTCGTCCTCGCCCTTCCTCTGGTCATGGAGGGCTTGACCCTCTTCCACTTCACAGCGAGGCCCTCCAGGTGTTGCCTTCCTGAGGGCTTTGCTTCAGGAGCAGGTGCCCCTCTCTCTGGAGGCTTCCTCTCTGTCATTACCAGCCTCTTCCCTCAGTCCCCAGGCTTTCCGCCCTCCTACTCTAAACAATCACAACCACCACAGCACAGCCCCTCCCCCAACTTTTCTTATTCCCCCACCTCAATCTTTTTCACCAACGATGGCACCTCTTTCCCCTCCTTGCTTAGACTTTTCTTTTGCAATTCTCACAGAGTCTCTGGTCTCCTCTGTGCCTAGGTCTAAGCCCTGCTGGTCCTTTGTGGCTAAGAGCACAGGCTTTGGAATCAAAGGATCAGGTTTCAAGCACCTGCCATTTATAAACTCTGGACAGGGAGCAAATGGCTTGATTCCCCTTAGTCTCAGTTTAGTCAGTTGCAAAGTGGGGATAACAATATAGTAGCACCATCATGGGGCTATTGTGAGGGTAAAAGAACATAATGGGTGGAGGTGCTTAGCACCTGCCCGGCAGGTAGTGGATGCCTGCTGGAGTTATGCATTAGCAACATCAGCAACAATGATAAATGGGTGGCAGTAGCTTTGTTATCCCAATGTGTAGCAGGCCTTGGAGGGAAATCTTTTTCCTGGACACAAGGCCAGGACACAAGGGTTTTATTCTGTCCTTGTAAGGGCTCTGCTCATCGGGAATCATCCATGTCTTCTGACCTGGGGTCGGACTGGGAGGCTGGAGGGCAGCCCTGAGTGTCTCCTTTCATTTCCTGCTGCCACCATGGGCTGAGCTGAACCTCTCACACTCCCTCTGGGCATGTCAGCCTGGCCCGATCCTGACCCCTCTCCGGAACCCTCCTTTTGCCCTCTCCTGCTCAGGCAGGGCTTGCTGGCAGTGTCACATGTGTCTGGGGTGGCTGACACCGACACTCAGAAGCCAGCCTCCCTGGGTCAAGCTGTGGGCTCACCCTCCTGCTTGTCACTTTCTAGCTGGACATTTTCTGTCCCTTGTCTGGGGGAGGGGCAGGCAAGGAACTTGCTTCTTTATTGACAGGTTTTTAAGCTAAGCTCTGGTAGGAAAGGACTGGGATCAGGGATCTCAAGTCGTCTCAGGCAGGGCCATGGCAGGAAGATCTCATTAACACCTTTCCACAAAGGGGAAAAATAATATTTCAGCTTGTTCCCTTTGTGTCTTCAAGCGGTGATAAGGTGCCATCAAAGTGCCAGTCTGAGCTGCGTTCAAATGAAGGATAATTCCGATAAGATGGAAAGGAGAGATGCTCAGGAAGGGGGGCACTGGGGAAGGGGGGAGCTGGTTTAAGGTTATTAAACAGGAAATGCCTGGCCGCAGCGGATCAAGGGGAAATTACATATTCTGTCACATTTGCTTATTGAATCCCAGATCTATTGAAGCTCGAAAGGGGAAAGAAAATAACGCCACCCCCATCAACCTCCTTGTAGCTCTTATTAGATTTCACAACCTTTCAATATTAAAATGCTAGTGCTGGTAGCAAAATTCCTTGTCAGTTTTTAATATCAGTAAGGGATTGTGGCATTAGTTTTAAGGGGGGTGGAGGTGGGAGTGGGGAGGTGATACAGACCCTCCTCAGAATCCCCCCAGCGTCCAATAACTCAGCCGTCACTGCTTCTGGGCCTACTGCAGCCCAGGCAGCTTCTGTCCTGCTTGGTGGGGAGAACCCCTTGGCCCCTTGCACGCCCACCCCCACCACAAGCTTCACAGCTGAGTCCTGTAAGCCCCATTCAGGGTCAGCCTCTACCCTGAGGCTTAGTTTGGATTCCCTCCAAAACAGCCCCTGAGTCACATATTTCAGTGCAAGTAGCTTGTTTAGGAGTTGAGTGACTGGAAAAGAGAGCAGGAAGGTAGAAGAGACAATAAGGAATGAGTTATTGAGTGGGTTACCCCTGCGGGCAACGGGGGTCAATCTTTCTGGAAACTTCTAAGGGACTATGGGGAGCCATTGGCTGTACAGAAGCTGTCTTGGGGGGTCCTTGAGGGAGGTCAAAGGGATACGGGCAGAGAAGACAATTGGATTGTGGGAAAGGAGTCCTGCCTGGCCCAGAAGCTTGGAGATTTCAGCATGTCCATCTGACAAGACTGTCTGTCCTGGTGGCAGGGGTGGACTCTTCCCCTGCTCGTTGTGACCAGGCTCCTCTCCCACCGTTTGCCAGCTTGCTCCTCTGTGGCTGAGTTTCTGCCTGCTCTACTGCCAGATGTCCCGGTTCTTCCAGGGTAGAGGTCCTGCCTGGACTCCCACTTCTCCTTTCTGGCAATTGAGTCTTGCCCCAATCCCTGATCTTTGACCCCAAGTGTCTGGCTCCACTACTGCCCAGCCTGGTCCAGCTGGAGCCTCTTCTCAACCCAGAACAGGACTGTTTGCCAACAAATTGTCACCACAAAGTTTATCTCTCATCTCCCTCTCCTGTCCTTTTTCCCTTGAAGTGGCTGTCTCTGTCCTAAATCCAGACGACCTTCATCCCTTCTCCCCTGGAGCCACCCACTTGCTGAGCTCAGCCACTTAAGGATTTGGGGACAGTAGGAGCTAAGATCAAAGAGGAGGCTTTCAGCCAAACATTTTCAGAAATCAGCCCCTGAGAGAGGAGAGACCCTCCGGGGCAAAAGGCTTCTCAGCTCGGAGACCAGCCTAAGAGGCAAGGCCTGGCCTGGACCCCTGACAGCCTATTGCCCCCGCCCCAAACTGCTGGACTCCAGACCCCTCACCACTGCCCACGTGGCCTTGAGGCCTAAGCATGTTTGGGAGCCTGCGGGTGTTGTTCAACCTTCTCATTTTCAGGAAGCTTGACTGTCCTGCCTTCTAGGTCTCAGACTTCTCCTCAGAATCATATTTCGACTGTGAGTTTCTGTCCTGGTCCTTTCACATGCAAAATACTCATAGTGCATCATCCAAGTCCATATGGAAAAGCCTGAACAAAACCACAAGGTCTTCATAAATTGTTGGGTGGTGATTGGCATAGGGGCACCTGGGCCATGTCTTTAGCCGTCTTTGGGGCATTGCAAGGGGAAGACAGAGGCAAAGAGATAAAAGATGAGCCCCCAAAGTGGGCTGTACATGGCTGGCCATGGGAAGTATAAAGCACTAGGAATTTGGGACCTGGATTCTAGGTCTATAATAAAATTGTTTTTATATTATTTTACTTTATTTTTTAATCTCCTTTTCCTTCAATTTCCTCTTAGGCCAGATAAAGATAATAGTCTACCAAAAGACCCACCACCTCCCAGATTTGCTGCAACAATAAAATAAAATAAAATAAAATAAAAAACATATATTTCCCCAGGAAGATGGTCCTTCTCTGACAAGTTCATGGAAAGCACAGTTATTGTGAAGTTGATAATGGGACAGAAAACGAATTGACCTAATTTTGGAAGAAGATGGTGGTAGGTGAGTGATCCAGGTGGCATTGACATGTCTATCTCGAGCACCTGAGTAAGTAATTATGAGGGTTTGTGACAAGTAGCGGGAGGTCTGGGCAAGGCAGGACTTGAAACTGGTGAAAGGACGGTCTGAGTTTCAACAAACGGGTGCCCTGTCTGTTAATTCTGTTGTCTGTCTGCCTTTCCTGTCCACTCTGCTTTACCTGCCACCTCTGCCCCTAGGGAGGGCTCCAGAGGACTGCCCCTCCCCCATCCCTCCTCGTCTAGTCCAACTTCCTGCTCATCACCCCATCCCAGCAACCAGCGTTCCTGGAGAAATAAGCACACAGCACCATACTCATTCCATTCATTCCATCCCAGGCAAAGCCACAGCCTCCATTTTCAGAAGATTCTCTGTGGGCTCAACATTGCATTTGAAGTTTGGGGCTAGACCTTTTGGGAATGTAGGATTGTGAGGTGCTAGTAGGCGTAAGCTCGGTGGCCCAGTTCTGATCCTTGCTTTCATTTCTGAGTAACAGGGAGAGTCATGTGGAAACCAGCCTGCTTTGACCTGCCACTTCATGCAGGCCACAGTGTTTCGGTGGCAGTGAAAGATCATCCACTTAAATTAGTTCAAATTGACTGAAATGATTTACACCAGATTTCTTTTTGATATAATTTTAGCTGTAGCATCACTTGAAAAATGGTGCATTGGAGACAGCTGGGAAACATCACCCTCTCCAGACTCTTGCTGGTCAAATTGCTCACATTTGAGTGGGGGTAAGTGAAGGATTGAGGAGCCCGCTCACTTAATGTGTCTTAAGGAATCCCTTAAGGGGAACTTGGATCTACAGTCTTAGGCTTTGGCAATGTCTGACCTGTCGGGGGCAGACAAATCAACTGTGATCTGTATGATGGTTATTTATTCACCTGTCTCACTTCTGCCCCTAACTGTGAGCTCCTCTGGGGCTAGACCACATCCTTCTTTGCATCCCAGGAACTCTGAGCAGTGTCTGGCCCATAGTCAGCTCTGCTTGTATGTTAAGTGAGTTAAACCCTGCCTCCTGGCCGTGGAAACAGGGAGGATCCCATTGAGAACCTGAGGGGAAGCCAGGTTGACAGCTGAGCAGTGCTTTCCCAGGAGCAGCCTTAAAAATCTGTTCTCATTCGCAAGAGGCCCGGGGGGGAGGGGACAAGAGCGAGTAGGTGTATGTGTTTTGAAGTGCTGGGGAGAGCTCTGCCATCAACCTGTCAGTGCCCCCTCTAATCTCTGATGCTTTGCTCCTGCTTCTGGGCAGGCTGTGTTTGCAAGTGATAGTTTTTTGGGTTCCTGGAGAAATCCTGGTTCTGAAGCCTAGTGTTCTGTGAATTTACAGAGCCCTCAGTCCAGAAAGTCATGCTTTGACTTCTCAGTTGCCTTTTCAGGCACACTGATTGGCTTGTGCCTTTTTAGGAAATGGAGGAAATGCTGAAAAATTCTGTTCCAGAGATTGTCTTGGTCCAGAGCTCTCTATCGGGGTCACAGCTGGTAGCCTCAGCTGTGGTTGACATTTGACCTTGGTCTTGAGGCCAAAGGGCTTTTCTACTAGACAGGTTCTTGAGAAGTTTTTTTAACTTCTACCCATGAGGTACAACTATTGCCACTGACCCTATATTTGGGACTTTGCAGGAACAGTGTCTCTAACAGGAGAGCTTCTCTTTGGAGCCAGCTCAATGCTTGGGCCTCTTTCTTCCCACCCCAGGCGGCCATCTCTCAGTGGAGTCGTTTCCAGCCTGAGGCAGTCAGGGTCACAAGCAGGTTTCCTTCTGCTGTGGCTACCTGAGACTTGGCGCCCACATCAACGCCCGTTTACGGTGTGATGCCACTGTGAGGGTAAAACATGTCTGCTTCCGCCTCCCCATTTCCCTATTTTCTATTTAAATTTGTATACAGTTAGGATAATGTCACATATTTCCTTTGTTTAAGACCACATAAAATTAGTTTAGGCAGAGACAATAAGGGGAAACAAGGAGTAAGAGATCCAAATGAGGGGATAGGGAGGGTCTCTGGTTGAGCGTGAGCGTTTATGAAAATCATCATTATTTTTGTGGCTGTTAACACCTTCGCTTCAAAATGTAATAAACCTCATGCTTCTGCATTCCTCCTTTGAAGACTTTTGTTCACTGACCATGTAGGTGTCAGACCTCTTCCTTGGAGCCCAGGTCTGCTGCCGTCTCTGATCGGCTTCAGCTGCAGCTGACAGGTGGGGCAGATGGGGACGAGGATGATGGCGGTCTCTACTGCGGCCCTATCAGTGGAGTCGGTGGCTATGGACGCTGTGCTTCTGGCTAAGTATCCTTGACGGAGCCCTCTGCAAGCCTTTTACAACCACTGCCAGGCTCCACTTGGGGACCTGGAAGGGCCTCGGAGGAACCGAATGAGCTCACATTTTATTTTGAAAAGAGCTTTGTTCACCATCACTTTGAAAACACCACTTTTAATACCAAGGCACACAGGCAGCTTATTCCTGCTAGGACTTACAAGGCACAGAGGAATTAGGGAGAAGGGGCTCCGCTAAAGCCCAGGGACCCGACCTTGCTGCACACGGCGCTGGTGCTGAAGTCCTGCCACGGCCAGGTGTGACCCCCAGCCTCTTGCCTTCCCTCTGCGTCATGCTGGATACCTTACTGAACCTCTCTAAGCCTCAGTTCCTTTGCTGTGGAAAAAAAAGAGAGAGAGAGAACAATAATAATAATGATAGCTTGTTGTAAAGATTAGAAGGGATTATGTTTGAAAATGCTTTCGACAGTGCTTAGCATATAGAAATCTCTCAAGAAATGTTAACTATTATTACATACTTACTAGTATGAATT
Source organism: Chaetophractus vellerosus (assembly GCA_004027955.1). NCBI lineage: Eukaryota > Metazoa > Chordata > Mammalia > Cingulata > Chlamyphoridae > Chaetophractus > Chaetophractus vellerosus. The sequence goes on along the minus strand of PVKH010036549.1, from coordinate 4,426 downwards.
AAAGCAAGTTCTTATGGCTCCACTTCTTATAAAATGAGGATAATACTTGCCATATAAAGTTGTTTGTATGAAATGAAATAATATATATGAAAAGCTTTTGAAAAAAATGGTAAAATATGCAAATATCACCAGTCTGCCAGGTGAAGGGTGCAATTTGACCAAGAGTGGAATTATCCAGCGTAAGAATAATTGAAATGAAATAGAAATGTAGCATTTGTTCAAGGCTCTTAAACATTTTCCTATAAAAACATACCTCTTTGTTAGCATAACTACCAGTTTCTAATTGCGAGATAAAACAAGGAGAAACAACCTAGAATGATATTAAAAGAAATAAAAATGTATGTCTTCAAATTAAGTACCTTTTCATCTCCTCCTCCTGGGCCAACAGCTACCAATTTAACCTCATGCTGGTCTCTCTACTCAAGTATAAGTAGAATACTTAACTTTCTTTTGGTGGTTCATGTGTCAAAACTGTCCTTAGCCTGGTCCTTGTTTGTTTGTTTTTATTTTTCCAGAAAATCACTTCTGACTCGTCTCCTGCTGATCTACCTGATAGCCTTACTTATAGTTTATTGGAGGCAAGACTTCTATAGGATAACAGCTTCTTCTAAAAAATAAACCATTTTTCAAAAATTTCTTCCAAGTTTTGCTTCCGAATGCCTTCCTATCTCTTTTTCTCTACAGCTAATGATCTAATCTAGAGTGGTGATTAATATAATATAATATAATATAATATAATATAATATAATATAATATAATATAATATAATATAATATAATATAATATAATATATTATAATATAATATAATATAATATAATATAATATAATATAATATACAATACAATATAATAACAGCAGCTGACATTTATTGAGCACTTGCTTATTACTAAGTACTTTTATAAGTGCTTTACATTTTTAATCTTACATACTTCTCACAAAATCCCTCTGAGGTCAGTTGATACTATGCTCATTTTGCAGATGAGAATACTGAGACTCAGAGAGGTTAAAGAGCTTGCCCAAGGTCCTTGCAGAGCCTGGATTTCAGGGTGAGCAGAGTAGCTCAGAGCCTGCCCTTCACCACCAGGTGACAGTGCCAGGCACTCTGCAGACATGTACACACATATAAAACTTATTACGGCAAGCCAGTGAGGACGCTGGGCTCAGAAAGAGTATGAAGCGGGACTGAAATCATATAGCTGAGAAGTGGCAACAGAGCCCGTGCCCCACACCACTGCCTCCTGAAGGTCAAGCAAGGTGGGGACACCTGGAATTGAATCTGGTTTCTCCGCCTACTGTCAAGTGCTCTGTCCCTGAGCTCCATTCCTGTCCTTCTCTTGGTTGCACCCACTCTTACGGCGAACAGAGAGAAAAATCTCTCAAAGGATGTGCCTCTGAGCTTATGATAAAGCTTTCCCAATCAACTCTTCTCTACCTTCACCAACATTTCATTTATATTAATGGAAATTATGGACAAAACATAGATCTCTACTGATCATAAACAGGTCTTTGATTTTTTTAAAAAGTGTTTGTTTCAGAGACAGGAATCCATTTCGTCTAACAAGTAGTTTATATATGAGAACAATACAGAAGAGTTTGAAAATAGTTATTCTATGTCCATTAACTAAGCGATCCTCCCCTCCCCCACCCTTCCCCAAACAGCAGAAACCAATTTGACTGGCTTAAGCAAAAGAGGAATTTTTGCGGGGAGAGATATAGGGGAAATCTCATGGGCTCAAAGGAACATATTAAACAACCAAGACGCAGAAGGAGAAAAACATTGGGGCATGTCTGGGGACCCCACATTAGGAGAATCTGGCTCTCCATTGTGATGACTGCCATCGAGCAACTTGATTCTCACAATTTCCAGCTTGGGGTCTTACCATCCCATAAATGAATCCCCAGTTGGAAGAAATGTGATTTGCCCTTTTTTACTCAGGAATCTACTGAGGGATTAATGGGCTATGACCAGGGTGCAGGGTCAAGTGGCTGTTTCAGGATTGCTTACAGAGGGGGAAATTATGAATGGGGTCACCACCCACTTTGGTTTCTGCCCCATCGTGGTTTCTTCACATAGTCTTTAGGAAGAATTATAGGGCTCTGGACACTCTACCTACTGGAGAACTTCTACTGGGAAGAGTCAGTTGGAGAAGTGGAAGAGCTCCTTTATGTCTTTTTTCTCCTTATGCTACCGGGCCACAGGCAGAGAATGACAAACTCCATGTGGGGAGAGCAAGTAGCATTGGCCACTGACTATCCCCAAGATTTCTTCAAGTAGCTTGCTAACAAGCTAATGGGGGCCAGGGGTTTCTTACTCCCAACAGGAGGAGCTGTGGGCACTCAACTTCCTCAGCCTTGGATATTCTCTAGGTGCTAGCACCTAGCATTGCTAGCAGCTCTCATAAATAACTGGTACCCAAGCTCAGAACTTTTGGCACCCAAACTCACTTTCAAAGCCACTCACATGCTTGCCCCATAAACGGGAGTGTCCCAGGGGGTGGAGTCCCTCTGCTGCAGCCCAGCCCCACCCTGTGGTTACCTGCAACCCAGCCCCAGCATGCCTCCCTGAAGGGAAACCCATGCAAATTCAGCCCTTCTGCCCATGAGCTACAGCCTGCACCTAATACCAGTTTGCTGGTGCTCACCCCAGCCTTTTGTTTGCTCCTTAATTTCCTCATTATAATACAAAAGTGTAATCATATCTACCCCATCTTGCAGAGTTGTTGTGAGACTCAAGTGAAAAGTTGAAAGTGTTGTAAAATTTGAGCTAATTTTAGTCTGGGAAGACTGCGCCACAGTTCCAGATGTGGAGAAGTGAACGCAGACCTTAGAATGTGCCGGTGTAGGTGTAGATCGAGTTACTGGCCCCCGCAGCCCTTTTGCTGTACTTTGTAGTTAAAGGTGGCTGTGGCTGTGACTTTTGGTAACTTTTCTCAGGATCACAGATTTCTCTGAGCAAAACTGTAACTATAATAACTTAGCAGCCTCAGCTGGATCGATAAGTCTGAAACTCTAAGGGCCATTCAGTTGCTAAAGGCTTTTCATTTAGCCTTTGTGTTTGGTATTAATGTTATCCCCCGTGGCATCTAAATGACAGAGCTATTTATAGATTGGAAGTTATTCTGACAGTGTGGCTCCTGGCCATCCATTATGGGCAGGAGAGAGAAACCCAGGTGAGCAAAACCCCGAGGGTAGGCAGGACAGATGGGGATAGCTAACAGATGCCGATGTCCATGAATTCTACCTGATTTCTTTGTAAACAAGAGTAGCAAAGGGCAATAGGGAAAGAGCATCATCTTTTGAAAATACAAGAGATCAAGCCCTAAACTTTGCATTTGGGTTACAACTTCTAAGGACTCTAAATCACTGTAGGTTAAGAACCCCTGATCTAGGCTGTCTTCCCATGTGGACATCTATTGTATTTGTCCCTATTCCTTCTGGCAATGGCACTGCCATTTCTTTTTGGAAACTGCCTCTCTTCTATTTCTTATGATTTTGGTGGAGGCTTTCAATTACAGTGTCCTCATGTTTTAGTTTCCTTGGCTGCTCAAGCAAATAATATGCAATGAGTTGGCATAAACAATGGGAATTTATTAGCTCAAAGTGGTGAGGCTAAGAGAAAGTCCAAATCAAGCCATCATCAAGGTGACACTTTCTTCCCAAAGACTGGCATTCTGGGGCTGGCTGCCAGTGATCCCTGGTCCTGGGCTCCCCTCTGTCACATGGCAATGCACATGGTGGCCTCTCCTGGCCCCTCTGTTCTCTTGCCCATTCTGTTGATCTTCAGTTTCTTGCCTTCCTAGGTTTTCTCTCTATCTGTCTGAATTTCATTCTTCTTACAAAGGACTCCAGTAATAGGATTAAGACTTATCTTTATTTGGTTGGGCCACACCTTAAATTAAGAAGCCTCATCAAAAGGTCTTACTTATAATGAGTTCACATCCACAAGAATGGAATAAATTTAAGAACATGTTTTTCTGGGGTACACCACATTCCCCACACCCACCCTTTGCCATGGTCACATTGATGGTCCAAGAAGTGGGGATGTAGCTCAAGCAAGATCTATCTGTGGACTCTGGGGAGGGAAGTCTTCCTCTTTAAGTGCCATCAGCTAAAATGATGTTTGTGGAGCTCTCTGAGGCCCTCATCCATCCCTAGGAAGATGGTCATGTGCTAGAGGAAATATGACCACACTCAGAAAGAAGTAGAAGTAAGAAACGGCAGGATGAAAGACAGAGAGAGACAGAGAGAGGGAGGGAGGGAGAAAGAAAAGAAAATGAGGGAGAGAAAAGGAAATACTGGGCAATATTCTTGAACTCTGGATATAGCTGAGCTTGCAATAAGTTCTACTCTTGGACTTTGCAGTTCATTAAGCCAATACGTTCCCTTTGTTCTTACCTTAAACTGCTGTTTTTGTGTGTGGGCATG
>PVKH010036548.1:0-11576 GCA_004027955.1 Chaetophractus vellerosus | reverse complement strand
TGTAAGAACAATAGCCTTCCAAATGATATTTATTGTAATGCAAAAACTACACTTTCAGGATATACAAACAGTCCCTGCTGAGCAACATAAAGTCCTTAGTTCCAGAGAGCAGATGCTGTGTTTCACCCTTTAAACTCTGAAGCTTGTCATTTCATTATAGTTTGAGAAATGGTTCTACCATTTATCTGCCTTCTTCATTTAACAGAAAATTATACAAAGGGCCAATACATCACTTTTAATGTGTTGATGAAGACAATGCATATGGTTACAATCATTTTCAATTACTTATATTTCTGAATGTGAGCTGCATGTACTCATACACAACATGCTTCTTTCTAACATTGCTCCTTTATTCATATTCGAGTGTCTATATTTCTACAAGTATTTGATTTGAATTAAAAAAATATCATCAAAAGAAAATGAAAAGGTTATATAAATGTCAGTGCCTCGCTGTGAATTTTACATGATCTTGCTGAACTCAACTCTGTGAACATCTGGACTGGGCTCTACTGTAAAGTACATCTGTGCATGAAATAATGTTCCTGGCAATAGTTTCCTGATTTAGAAGAGGCTTGAAAATGTGTGAAAAAGTCTTCCCAACCACACATTTACATATACATTGCCCTCAATTTTGTTCTATACAGTAATGCAGGATCTTAATAGGAAAGGTCATATTGCTCATTCCCTTCTCTGTAGTCTTCAATAAAAGAAAGAGTTTTTATAGCCTCATCTATCTTCAGAAATCAGAGCATGTCAACTAGAACCCAAACTGGCTTTTTGAAGCCAGGTACTATTGCACAATAGAAAAGAGGACGTGGGCCAGGATTTTTTTGTTGTTCTTATGGGTTACAAAACGATGATACTGATGATCATAAGGGCTACACATCATTTCAAATTATTTTATCAATTAATTTGAATCCTGTTAAATTAATTTGTGCTTGAGTCTTCTCGTCTAGATTCCGAAATCTTGAAGGCAACTTTGTGCTACTCTGATTTGTATCTTTTCACAATGCTTCATTTTTTCCTTTCTTAATGCCTCAAACATTTTTTAAAAGTAATGAAGCTGTGGGAGACAATTTATAAAATATAGAAAATTATAAAGAAAAGAATGAAATTACAACACTGAGTAATGAGATTTTCTTATAATGTCTTTTTTCCTTTTTCAATGACAGAATTTTAAAAGATAATGTCTTTTATCAAGAAAATTTAGGTAATACAGAAAAGTAAGGTATAAGGAAAAAATGAAATTACTCATAATCCCACCAGCTAACATCAGGCTATATTTACTTTTATTTCTATATCTATCTTTCTCTGTAGCTAAAGTAGGAAAACATTTTAATGTCTTATAATATGCTATTTTTTACTCAAATTTATTGATGAGCAATTTACTATCATTAATTATTCTTCAAAAACACACAACTTTTTATTATCTGTCTAATTTCCATCTTGTTTCTGTATGAAGTCATTTAACCATTTCCTACTTTGGATATTTAAGAAAATAAGGCTGCAGAAAACAACTCTGTATAAACATAATAAATATTTCTTAAAATGAGATGCTAAATGTTAATTAAATTTGGAGCTCCTGCACCACTTGCTCCATTTTTCTAGCATAATACTTGTATCAAGAATGAAAGAAAGAAAGAAAGAAAAAAAAAGAAAATTTAGGGATTTGAGATAGTCTTTTTCATTTTAGGTAAAAATTAATTACTTAGTGCAACTTTCTCAACTGCAATTTTCTGCAGTATTATGGAAATAAACAATGTTTTATTAGAACAAGTAGAATAACAGCAATAATGAAACATATATTCAACATGTTTAAAATTTTATATCTCCCTGCAGAGGAAAAAAATGTCGCATTTGCTTACCTGGAGATATGATATAAAAGAAATCTTTAAATTCATCCATCCAAACTTCTGCTAGCCTCCTATTGTTCTTGTTGATAACGTGACCAGTACCGCCAGGGAAAGTATATGGAGTTGCCTTCCGAAAAACGTGGCCAACATGGGAGCAGGTCACAATCTCCAATGAGCCTCCGCACTGCCAAATCTGGGAAAAGGAATAACCATTGTATAGCAATCATTATACTGTTGTCACCCTATTGTATGAGAAGCAACCGAAGCTAAGGCCAAATCTTCAGATCTTATATGTTTCAAGTAAACATAGGAGACACAAAACTTACAACTAGTATATTTACTGTCAGCAAAGGATGCTATTTTGGAACAGCATGATATTTTTATTACTGAGAGCACTGGAATCATGGAAGTAAGATTTAATTATTTTTATGTACCTTTATTAGCCTATTTAGTTTCCAGTTCCTCGTAGTTAACCTAGTTGCTGCTTAACAGATCTCTGGATCCAAACTACTGTGAATGAATACATCTATACACATTAAATGCTATGGTCGGCAGCTAAATTTGATTTGGAGCAAAACCAATCTATTATACCTCATCCATTTGGAATTTTAAATGACCACTTATTCCCCGCTTTCCATGCCCTCTGCCTCTGAATATGTTGTTTTACTAAAATGTACTAGGACTCCATTATATCTGCTCAACTTCTATGCATTCTTCAAAGCCCATCTTCAAGATAATTTCTTCTGGAAGTTCTCCAGGGAGATTTAGTATTATGTGACTTTTGTACTTGCAACATGAATTTACTGAAGAACTGATTACACTGTATTGTAAGCAAAGTATCTCTTCTTTAAAATGATGTGCTCTTAGAAGGCATAAACCATGCCTTATATTTCTTGGTATCCTCGCATTTACCATACACCATTCTAGGTATTATATAAAATATCCATAAAACATTTATTTCTGTAAAATTACATATATGGCCATTGGTTATAACAATGGCATGTTATATACATACATATTACTACAAGGACTCATATATTTATTACATTTATATTTAAGCTATTTAATATATTACAAATGTAATAGTTTTGCTACATGTTTTTAACCTCACTTTAATAAAAGAAAGTAATTTTACATGGAATTTGAAGGACTTGGTTTTATCATGTAACAAACATTATTTTTATTTGATAGATCAGATTTAGAGAGAGTTCCTTTTCTTGAAAGAAAAAGTCTTCTCCAACTGATCCCTCAAGCAATATTCAGGTTAGAAGAGAGCTGCTATTGGACTTAGGTAGAAATATAGGACATTCTTTTTTTTTTAAACAGATTTATTGAGAGATAATTTATATTCTATACAATTCTCCATTTAAAATGTACAATACAGTGGTTTTTAGTACATGCACAGGTTTGTGCAGCCATCATCAAAATCAATTTTAGGGCATTTTCACCACCTACAAAAGAAACCCGGTACTCATTAGCAGTCCTTCCCCATTCCCCCTCACCAGCCCTAAGCAACTACTGATCTACTTCCTGTTCACTTTATAGGAATGGAATCATACAATATGTGGCTTCATTGACTTAGCATAATATTTACAAGGTTCATGCCTGTTGCAGCTCCTATTGTTATGTCATTTCTTTTTATTGCTGAATGATATTTCATTGTGTTGATATATCACGTTTTATTCATCCATTCATCAGTTGATGGATGTTTGGGTTGATTGCTCATTTGGGCTATTATGAATAATGCTGCTATAAACATTTGTGTGCATGGACATAAGATTTCATTTCTCTTGGAAACATACTAGAAGTAGAGTTGCTGGGTCCTATGGTAACTCTACGCTTATCCTTTGGAGGAACTGTCAGACTCTTTTCCAAAGAGGGTGCACCATTTTATATTGCACCAACCAAGTATGAAGGTTCTGGTTTCTCCAAATCCTTGCTTACAATTGTTATTATCTTACTATCTGTCTTTTTTTTTTTTTTTTTTTAGGAGGTACTGGGGATTGAACCTGGGACCTTGTACGTGGGAAGCAGGCACTCAACCACTGAGCTATACCAGCTCCCATGATCTGTCTTTTTAGTTGCCCCATTCTTGTAGGTATGAAGTGGTATCTCATGGTGCATTTTAAAATATAGTTACATCAATTATATTTTCCCATGTATCACCATATTCTTACCCTTGTAATAGTCTGGTATATTTGTTCTAGTTCATAGAAGAACATTCTTATATTTGTACTATTAACCACAAACCTCATCTACCTCTGGGTTCACTATGTTATTCAATCCCTAGATTATTCCCTAGCTTTCTTTCAATTGACATTTACATCCCTAGACTACCCTTTTCCGCCAAAATCCCATTTATAAACCAGCTACATTATTTATTCTCACTATAATGTGTTACCATCAACTTTATCCATTTCCACATTTTTACTGTAAAGATGATTAAAAATTCTACATACATTAATCATCAGTACACATTCTCAGACCTCCTCTTATCTCCTTATAACTTATATGTACTGTGTTCTAGGTTTTAATTCCATGTGTTTATTCTTTGTATTTAGTTTATATTAGTGAGACCATACAATATCTGTTCTTTTGTGTACTTTTGTGTCTAGCTTATCTCACTCAGCCTAATGTCCTCAAGGTTCTTCCATATTTTCATATGTGTCCCAATTTCACTTTTTCTTCCAGAAGCATAGTATTCCATAATATGTATATACTACATTTTGTTTAGCCATTTATCAGTTGATGGACACTCGGATTGTTTCCATCTTTGGCAATTGTCAATAACACTGCTTTGGACACTGGTGTGCAAATGTCTGCTAGTGTCATTGTTTTCAGTTCTTTGGGATATATTCCTTGTAGAAGGTTTGCTAGATATTATAGAAGTTTTATATTTAGCTTCCTGAGAACTGCCAAACTGTCTTCCACAAAGGCTGCACTCTTCTACATTCTCACCAACAGTGAAGGAGTGTTCTTATTTCTCCACATCCTCTCCAGCACTTGTTGTTTTCTATTTGTTTGTTTTTTTAATAATGACCATTCTATGAAGTGTGAGATGATATCTTATTGTCGTTTTGGTTTGCATTTCCCTAATAGCTAGCGATATTGAACATTTTTTCACCTGCTTTTTGGCCATTTGTATTTCCTCTTTGGAGAAATGTCTATTTAAGTCTTTTGCCCATTTTTAAATTGGATTGTTTGCTCTTTTATTGTTGAGTTGTATGATCTCTTTAGTATAGTATGAAAATCAAACCCTTTTCAGGTTCATGGTTTCCAAATATTTTCTACCATTGGGTAGACTGCCTTTTTACCCTCTTGACAAAGTCCTCTGAAGCACAAATGTGTTGAAGTTTGAGAGGGGCTCATTTATCTTTTATTTTTCTTTCTTTGTTTGTCCTTTTGCTACAAAGTTTAAGAAACCTCCAGGTCTTGAAGATGTTTCCCTACATTTTATTCTAGGAGTTTCATGGTTCTAGATTTTATATTTAGGTCTTTGATCCATTTTGAGTTAATTTTTGTATTAGGTGTGAGATAGGGGTCCAGTTATGGATATCCAGTTCTCCCAGCACCATTTGTTGAATAGATTGTTCTGCCCCAGTTGGGTGGGCTTGACAGCCTTGTCAAAAATCACTTGCCCATAAGATGTGAGGGTCTGTTTTTGAGCCATCAATTCATTTGGAGACATTAATTTTTACTAGAACATGCTAAATATGATACTCACCAACAAGGGTTTGTGCATTTCATGTGCAATCTAGTCTTTCCCATTTTCTAATTATTTAAACAGTGTAATGCTAGCAGAAAAGAGGTCCAAACTCAACAATGAAATGATGGAACAACAGGAAAGAAAAACAGAATTCACAACCCCCATTAAAAGAGAGGACAGTTCAGTTTTAATCAAAGAGGACAGTTCAGTTTTAATCAAAGAAAATAATTGATTGGTAACTCCATCTTTCTAGCATGAAATCTGTAAACCTTCTTATAATTACACACATCTTTATAACGGATGTTGATCCTTTGCCCATCAAAGACAACGTATATCAGTCTAGATTATATTCCTTGTATCTTTCTTAAGGACTTCACTAGTTTGGTCATTCCCTTGTTATCCTCCTGAAACATCAATATTACACTTGTTAATAGATTATGTATATCATCACATGATATCTTCTAAAAATCTTCTATCTTTCAAATACCAAAATGAATGAACGAGTGAATGAATGAATGAAAAATAACAAAAAAATCCACAAAAATCATCCCTTTGACCCATAACCATATCCAAAATATAATCTCTATTTTTGTTTACTTTCTCTGTTAAAATAACATCAAATATGTTTTACTGATATGTTATTTCCCTTCCTCAATTTTCATTTATTTTTCTACCCATTCTAAAATGTCATTTATTTCTGTAGCTCCTGCAAAATTGCCATTGTAAAAACTACAAACTTTTCCCTTGGTGCATATCTAGTAGCCACCTTTCTTGGATTCTCCTGCTTTTCATCCTACTTCACTGTTTATAAATTTCAGTCTCCATTTCTATTTAAATGTTGGCTCACATCTTTCTTTACTTATTCACTAGGGGGTCTCTTTTATTCCCATTACTGTAAATAATATCTAAATGCTGACAACCTTGACATTTACATCTCAGCCCAGACCACTCCTCTGGGATCCAGACTTGCATATACCAAACATCTACTTAACACCTCCTTTTGCATTTCTCATAGACATCAAGAAACAAAACATGTTCAGAATGGAATTGTTTATTCATCCCTACCCTGCTATACAGGTTTTGTTTCCTTGATTCCTTTCTTTCTCTCATCACCTATATCCAATCCATTAAAAAATCCTGATAGTGCTATCCATACAATATCCTCAGTATATCCATCTTTCTTTGTCCCCACTGCCACCATGCTTGTCCTAATCCCCAATATCTCTCATCTGTCAGTTGCAACAGTGTCATTATTTCTTTGACTAGGCCTTTTGGCAAGGTGCCCCATATGCAGAAGAAATAGTGTAGGATGGGTTTTTGCTCTAGGAACTCGAGGGCTAGGTGACAGTGAAGCAAATCAACACAGAGTAACATTAGCCTCCTTTGTAGTTCTTCTACACAGGGATAGTGCAGATATCTTGGAAAGGGAATTTCATTGTTTAATATCACAAGTTTCCCTCTGTGCATCTGGTAAAAATAAGCCAAAGTTCTGATTGCTGCTTTGGGGAAAAGTTATGGACTTCATTGCTGAAAGGACTTGTAATGGTTTCAGAGTTTTATTTAATCATGAATTCCAAAAATACAGATTGGATTATTCTTGTAAACTAATCTGTTCATCTGGGCATGATTAAGTTATGAGTAGGGCACATCAGTGAGATGTTGAGCCCCGCCCCTCGGTGGGTGTGGTCTCAAGTATAAAGGCAGCAGATTGAGAGAGGCAGGATGAGAGAAGCAGAGACTTAGAAAAGCAGATTGGAGAAGCAGTTCTGGTGTTGGAGTGAGCCAATCGCCGAGTTGTCTACAGCTGCCTTGTGGAGAGACGCAACGCATAGAAAGCCTCATGGTCTACAGCTGAACTTGTGGTGAAAGCAGAAGCTAAGCCCGGAGAGAAACGCAGCCCCGGGAACAAAGGAATCCGGAAGCCTGAACCCTGGAGACGTCGGCAGCCATCTTTCTCCAACACGTGGGCTTTGGTATGGGAAGAAATTTCTGTTTGTGGCCTGGTAACTGTAAGCTTCTACCCCAAATAAATACCCTTTTGTAAAGACTGACCAATATTTGGTGTATTTCAAAAGGCACACCTTTGGCTGACCAAAACAGGACTGTAGCAGTTTGGCATTGTTTTTGAATTCCAAAAAGTTATTGGATTTGGATTATGTTTGTAAATTGGTCTGTTGGAGCTATCACTTTTAACTAATCAAATTATGATTAGGACTTTGATTGGGCCACGTCAGTAGGGCGTTGAGTCCCCACCCACCACAGAGAAAGGACATGGCAAAGGACAGAGTTGGGAGTATTTTGAACTGGAACCCAGGAAGTGAATACACAAGAGAAGAACACAGAGGCATAGAGACAGCTCCTTAGACACAGCAGAAGACCAGGGGAGAGAGAAACCCAAGAAGCCTGAACTCTTGGCAGACATTGGCAGCCATCTTGCCCCAACATGTAGCAATAGACTTTGGTGAGGGAAGTAATTTAGGCTTTATGGCCTGGTAACCATAAGCTTCTACCCCAAATAAATACCCTTTAGAAAAGCCAACATATTTCTGGTATTTTGCATCAACACCCCTTTGGCTGACTAATGCAAGGACTTTTCCTGTTGTCCCAAAATTGATGACTATAACACAAAGCTGAATGATAATAGAGGGCAAGTTCTTCACATTATAAAGATTGCAACAAAAATTGGAGGCCAGACACCCTATCGATGATTTAAGAGGGCTGTCTCTCCTTGTTTGGGTGCCCCAACCAATATCCTAGTCCTTTATCTCTACACAAAGCACTACGGAGTTGAAAGGAGAGGGAATTTAAGGTCTTTTTTTAATTGAGAGGAATGCAGTGTTAGTGGTAAAGAGACAGGCTTAGCAAACTAAAACAGACTTTTTCCTCCCCTTCTGTAGATTAAGCATAGTGAAGAGCTTCTTTCCCCCTTTACCCAAGCCAAATTAGGGAGCTAAGTGAATGAAGGAGAGATTGGCCTTTGGCTCCGACTGGATACTTGCTGAGCAAGAAAGTCAGTGGGCTTCTCTGGTGCTCCCATCAGAACAGAGCATTATAGTGAGTATAGCTAACACTTCTGATTTATAAATGTGATTGTGGCTGAAAGGGGAAGTCTAGGGATGTAAATGTCAATTGAAAGAAAGCTGGAGAACAATCTAGGGACTATATAACATAGTGAACTCAGTGGTGGATGAGGATTGTGGTTAATAGTACAAATAGAAAAATGTTCTTTGAACTAGAACAAATGTATGTCCCTATTACAAAGTGGTAAGGCTATGGTGATACATGGAAAAAATATAATTAATGTAACTTATGGACTATAGTAACAGCAATATTGTAATATTCTTGCATCCATGTCAAAGAAGGTACTATATATCATTGCTAAGGGTCAATAATAGGGTGTTATGGGATTTTTTTCTACTGGACTAAGGAAAATGTTAAAAAATTTACTGAGGCGATTCCTGTACAACTCTGTGATGAAAGTGAGAGCCACTGAGTGTACACTTGGGATGGACGTACAAAGCATGGGACCAAACAGCACAGTGAACCATGGGATGGATATGGACTGTGGTTAACAGTACAATTATGAGAGTGCTCCCTCATAAACTATAACAAATGTACAATACTAATACACAGTGTTAATAATAGGGGGCTTTACGGAAAAATACACCAAATGTAAGCTATGGACCATCGTTAGCAGTAATAGTTTGATGATGTTCTTTCATAATCTGTAACAAATACTGCACAACAATGTAAGGTGTTGGTGAAGGGATGATGTGTGGGAATTCTCCACATTATGCATGATTGTTTTGTAAGCTTACAACTTCTCTAAAACAAAAAGAATGTGGTGAGAGAGTTCTTGAGAAAGCCTCAGGTGCGGGAAAAACATGACCTTAGTAAAATGAGGCACACTTCAGGTCTAGAGAAATCTGAAGGTATGGCTGAGAGTTATTGGACAGGCTGTTCCAGCAGAATTGGTAGGTCTGGTGATAGTGTCTATCTCCTGAACATGCACATAGGACAGAGAGCAAGATCTGATTTGAAAACCTTTTAAAGTACGGTGCCAATGGCATCACTCCTTTCCCCTCTAATAGGCAAAGGCAAGGCAAACTGAAAGTGCTGATTTTAAGTTACCCTCCTACTTGCAATGAACTTTTGTATATACATGTACAGGCATAATGTAATAATGGCTGTTGATTTACAAGAGGTAAGGAAAACCTGCCCCTGACTTCGATTCTCACAGATGCAGGCAGTTCTTATAAATATTTTGGAGATGTGTAGAAGTGGTGGTAACTGTTCCATAAACCATTAGCTATTGGCCCGTGCTTTGCTGGCGTGCCATAGGAGTCTGACTCCTAGAATAAAGGGAGTACTTCTCTCTGTCATCTGTGTTCAAAGAAAGTGTGAATAAACCACCATACTGCATGTCCTAAGTAAAGGTTCCCAAAATTTGCATGGAAATGAAAGGATCAAGGTAGGAATACATAACATTGTGGATTAATTAGGTTGATTTCTCGCTACTATAATGCTGAGTTAACTAATATAAAAACAAAACATTTAATTGATCCAATATTGACCAAATAGTTGCCATGTAGTTAGTAGTCTTCTGGGGGATGTGAGGTAATTAAAACATAACTAATACCCAAAAACTATTTGGATAAATTTTAAATGGGAAAAACTCAAATTGAGTGGAGCCCTTCATGACTTTCATGATAATTTCCCTTAATGCACCCTCAATACAAATTTTGGAAAGAAGAAAGAAGGGAAAGAAAGAACAAAGGAAGGAAGTAGTAGTATGACAGAGTCATTATGCCCTTGGGCTTGAATATATGCAAATGGGATTTTTCTATAAGCTCTGTCACTTACTGCCTGGGCATACTTTAATGAAAATAAAGTCTTCAAGGCCTTAATTTTCCCATTGGCAAAACAAAATAGGGATAATAGAAACGCCTACTTCCTAAGACCCTAATGTGATTGTGTCAAGTTCTGTGCCTGGCACTTTATATGGGATGAAGTAAATTGGTATCTCTTATCTAAAGTTTTTTGTTGTTGTTCAGGGAAACCAACATCTGTAGATTATCAGCTGAGTTTTAAAAAATTATTTAAATCTTGGAGCAATCTGTCTTTCCTTGGTATCACAATATCAATATCCACAAGTTAGGTATGCTGTGAGAAGTTTAAAAGAATTAGTTTCCATTAGAATACTGCACTTAGTTCTCTGAAATTATTTTGCAATGTCTTAACAAACAGCAGACACTGAATAAAACATGATGCCTCATTCCCATGTGTCCATGGTACCCAAATTTATTTGTTTCATTGAGCATATTGGATTGTTATTTTCTAGGCTTCCAGCAGATTAATATTTGTATATTATATCTCTCAAATAAATTTGCCCATGTATGAAATACAAAGTGTACTTTTATCTACAGAGGATTGAAGCTAGTTAGTTACTTGTCTTTGTTCCTATATATTTTTATGAGAATCTTTTGATGATGGAGGAAGTTATTAATCAAAATGTAAAATGCCCATTGCTCATTTGATTATCTATTTCATTTTCTTCCCCCAGCTAGGAGACAATTAAACTTACATACATTATCCTTTTCATGTTCTTGGCCCCTACATCAGTGACATTTTAATTAAGGTTCATAAACTGCATAAACTCCAACTTTGCAATCTCAGTTCTAATGCAACTGTTTTTAATTTTAAAGCTTCTATGCCAAATTCATGCAGCTGTTGTTTATATGCTACTCTAACCCCCCATATCCCTCCCCACACACACATACTATCCCTGACACAGAGTCATTGTTTAATAGGGCCTTAATAAAAACAACAACCATATTCCATGGAGGCCAAAGAACACGATGGTTATGAGTGTAGGCTCCAAGTCCTGAGATCACAACCCAGCTCTGCCACTTACTAGCTAGGGGAACTCAGTTATTTCATCTTTCTATGCTTCCGTTTTCAGGTCATAAAATGAGACTAGCAAAATCTGTCTCACAAGAGTTGATACAAGGATTGAG
>PVKH010036547.1:0-11578 GCA_004027955.1 Chaetophractus vellerosus | reverse complement strand
TTTATCATCTATCAATCTATCAATTTATTTCTACTAGTTGCTACTTATTTATTTATTCATTTATTTATTTTCTAATCATATTTTATAAATTTTTAAAATGTAGAGATTATCTGTGCCTTTGAATTACAGTACCTTTCTCTAGAGCATGCATTCATAATTGAGCAGTGTTACCTCAAGGGGGTGAAAATTGACTCTTGGGGACTGAAAAAAATCCTCTAGATACTATGCTCTATTTCAAGTTCACACTCATTCCTATAATGTAGCCTTTTAGATTTCCAAATAAAATCTGGGAAACTTAGCCGGCTCCTCCTCTTTGGTGGACCTGATACCAATTTTACCATGATGAATATGTCATAAGATCTATTTCCTACTCAGTATCTCAACCTCTGTTTTTGAATTTGGAAAGAAATGACCGTAAAAAATTGTTCTCTCCTTCTTTGGTTCTCTCTTATTTGGGAACTTACTCTTGGAATTCTCTACTTGTGTTTAGTTTGTGTTATAAATAATAATGTTTTCAAAGAAGAAGCATAGTCTCACATTTTAATATAACATATTTATATAAATAATAATTGAAACATTGATACTAATTTGGAGGATACATCATGGTACTCTCGACCTGGAGAAAAATTACATTATGGAAAGTTCTATTTAATAATTGTTTAGAGCATACTTTTTCCTCTTACATTATTTTAGTCACTATTCAAAAATCTTTACATGAGCCATCTCATTTCATTTTCTCAATGTTATTGTTATGTTTTATGGTTAAAAACTACTGAAACATGTTCAAAAGACTGAGCTTTTCCCTCTTCTTTTACTCCCTCTTAAGCCCATGAAGATTCCTTTTCTGTTCATGGGCTATCATTAAGTACTATTACCCTTAAATGCTAAATGTTACATCCATAGGGTCTCATTCTCTCAGTTATTAAAATCTTGCTCTTGAATAGCTGAGCCAGAGAAAAAGAGCTTGTATATAAATGCATGTAATTTTTGAATGCCAGCAAATTGCTGTTGAAGGGATAAACACATGGATAAACACTAGACACAAGTTTAGGAGATTGAGATGCTACAAGAATGTTAAAAAAAAAATTAATTGGCATGAAATAGTGTGCATGCAGGGGGCCTTCTCCCACCATGTATGCTGCTGAGTGAGCTTTATCTACTGAAGTTGAACAGTCCTTTCCTAATAACATAAACAGAGTCAAGTTCCAGCATCACCAAGAGAGCTCTTTCTTAATAAAATAATGGGATCATAATATAGAGAGCCACCATTTATATACTGCAAAAGTTAATAAGGAAAGAATTGAATGTAATTAGAGAGAGAAAGATGGAATAAGAAGCGCTTGACTTTTCAAACACCTCCAGATTCTTAATTCCTTTACATTACTGGAGTGAAATAGGTGAAGGGATTCCTATGAATCAGGTAATGTTACTAGCAGGGAAACAACAACTTTAGAGCTCCAATATAAAGGACAAATATTTTATGTTTTCTTTGTGATATAAGCTGCATATTATTAAAAGTGACAATTTATATTCATGAAACTCCTTCATGAATCAGACTGCTAATACTATTCTTACGTTTTTGTTTTAATTGATAAATGAAACTTCAAAGTGATATCAGATATTTGCAACATTTTACAAGGTATATTTCATGCTGAAGTATAATTACTTTATAAGTATTTTCCCTAAATTTTAAGTGCCAGATATTTGAATTATTTTTACTTAGCTTATAATTAAATATAATTATATATTTATAATTAATATAAATTAATTATATTAATTTTTAATATAAATCTACTGAATTTAATTTTATTTTATTTAGGATATTTTTCTTCTAAATTATTAATTCTAATTTGTATTCATGTAATGAACATTTTTGGAAATGAAGGGGAAAAAAACCACGACATTATACATGTAAATAATATTAATATTAATTATACTATAATTAACTACCAGTTAAAGTGTAATCATTTCCTATTAGAAATTTTTCTTTTTAAAATATTAGGTTTTAATATAACTTATTGATTTTTTTAGAACAGCTAAATTCAAAGTATATGCTAAGGATTTTGGCTTGCTCTGGGTTGAATTGTGTTTCCCCAAAACATATGCTCAAATCCTAAACCCTGATTCTGTGAATGTGAGCCTATTTGGAAGTGGTCATTGGTTAATTATTTGTTAATAAGAGGCCAAACTGGATTAGGATGGAACTTAAATAAATATGACTGGTATCCTTACAAGCTGGTGAGAACTGAATACAGGCAGAGAGAGAGAGGGCGACCATGTGTAAACTGAGACAGAGAACGCCATGGATTATGGGCAAAACACCAACAGCCAGAAGAGGTATGGAACCGGTTCTTCTCACAGACTTAACTGAAGCATGGCCCTGCCTAAAACTTGATTTCGAACTTCTAGCTTCCAGAACAAAGAAACAAAAATGGTCAATTGTTTTAAATCACCCAGTCTGTGGTACGTTGTTACAGCATCCCTAAAACAGGGCTATATCTTACAATTTTTCTCATGTGACCCCTTTCAAACAATCATATTCTATTTACCTAATGAGTTTCTAATAGACACCACAATACCTCTATGTTGTTATTTTGGGTAATTCATACAGCTTGCACTGCCTTCTTCCCTCCTTCCTTCCCTCCCTCCCTTCCTTCCTTCCTTCCTTCCATCCTGCATTTTTCTTTCTTGGACAATCATAAGATTATATATGGGTAAGTGTGTGGTGTAAATGTAGTTTCTTTGTTCACCATCCTATCCACTTTCCACCCTACTTGACATCCACATACGATCAATGACTATGGCTTTAATGCTTGTCTTTTGATATTTGAAATGAATTTTAACTGCAACACTTATTATTCCATGACTCAATTGGCTAATTTACATTTAGAAGCTGCTCTAAATTTCTTCAGAATTCTTGGAGATTATTTTGTATTTCAAAGTTCTGAGGATACAGCTAATCAATAAAATAAAATTGAAGAGTCAATAACTTTCAGAGTCTTTTCAGCATATTAAAGCTCCATTTTTGGCAATTTTAGTTTTTCACATCAACTAATAGAACAGTTGCTTCATAATGTGCCTTCATTCCTGCATAATATATGCTTTAATTTTCACTGTGAGAAGTCCTCACAAAGATTTCTATTTCAGAATTTACTACCTAGGATGTTTTCTTTGTTTTTACTGAATTTTAAAATGACTATTATGTAATTGTAATATAATTTCTACTCCTTTAAGACAAGTGGAAAAAACAGGGCCATTTGATTGCAGAGTTGCTCACTATGGGTTATCTAGGTATTTAAGAAGGTAGACTAATACATAAAGCCATTCTGAGAAGCAGTGGATTTATTATAGCACCTCTGGATAGATAGAGTTTCACAAGTATGCCAAATTGT
This sequence comes from Chaetophractus vellerosus, assembly GCA_004027955.1. Taxonomy (NCBI): domain Eukaryota; kingdom Metazoa; phylum Chordata; class Mammalia; order Cingulata; family Chlamyphoridae; genus Chaetophractus; species Chaetophractus vellerosus. Next base: position 8,186 of record PVKH010036547.1, on the reverse strand, counting down.
ACCCTTGTGGCCTGAAAGGGTTAAAGAAAGTGCTGTCCTAAATTCTCTTCTTAGCAGGAAGTTGGGCAGGCAGGATACCTGAACTCCCATCTGTTGTTTAGATACATTTAGTCTGCTATGGATATTTAGGATGTTACAAATAACTTAATACATCTCCTGACAAATCTATTTTTAAAAATATTTTTTTACCTTTAAAAATATTTAAAAATATTTTTTCACCTTTATTTCCTAAAAGAACAAAATAATTATGTGAAGAATTGCAATAGTTATATATATATATATATATATATATATATATATATATATATATATATATATAACTACCTGTGGTAGGTCCTTTCCTGAAGGTTTTAAAGTATGGCTTTCTGGTGAGGTGATTAAATTTACTATTACTAATAGGAAAAGATGGGAAGTAGATGTGTTAATTCCCATGCAAGTAATTTCCTGATATATGAGAGTGCTTGCTACATGTGTAATTATCTAACTTTCAAATATGGCTTTTTTTTTCAAATTTACTTTTGGAATTGAACATAAAATAAACGTCTACTCTGTGATCTAACTTTGCATTAAAACTCAGTGAAAATAGTTTTGGTTATATATTTTCTAAGGGTACTAAGTAATAGCGTATGAGACTGGAACAAGGGAAAAAATCTATGCTGGGCAATTTCAGACACATGGAGAGCAGGGAAACAAACCATGCATTTAAAATATTTAGAATTTTGTGCAATATTTCATTCATCTGAGAAGCCATAGCTCTTGCACTTTAATGATGAAGCAAGTGACCAACTGCTAGGAACACTAATCTTTAATCAACCCATATTTGAAGCATGAAATTCTCACCCCAGGAAGATGATTACTTAATTTAATGGGAATAGGATCCTCACATGGGAAGTGTGTATAGAAGAATAATTTATAACATTTCTATCTGTTATTACTACAGCAATTTGAAGAGAAAATGTCTCATTATCTGGAACTTACATCATTACTTTTTCAACAAAATAATTTCCAAGCAGGTCAAATAGGAAATGTCTCTTTTGGCACTCTTTACAGAAGCAAAAATACCTTAATTCAAATTTCTTCATGTTTTTTAGATTTATAAACCATGATATAGAACATTTGGTAACTACCCCCTTATACCTAATAAAAAAGACCCATCTAGATTCCTATTCAACACATGAACTATCTGTAATTGTTTATATGGTGGCTGACAGAATAACTTAGCTACCAATAGAAGACTGCTACTTTTACTGTGACCAGTTTAAGATTGCACCTAGGAAAAACTACTTTGTAGTGTTCATTCAAGATTTGTTTTAATGCCAATTATAAATGAATAGTTAGATCTAGAAATCAAAGACTTGGGAATTAAAATCAGTTGCTTTCTATCTTCATAGATTTTTATGTTCTTGGAAATTGATACCATCTAATTTGACCCTGTTTCACTGGGAGATTTCCATAGGTTTTGTAATATTCAGGAAAATTATTTGAATTTTCCAAGTGAATGAAAAGATATTAATACATCATGTAAAATTTATTATAAAAGACCCATGTAGCAAGAAATTATCCCTGAGACAAATCCATGTTCTCTTCTAGAATTTAATGTTTTACAGAGTCAGTTTTACAAATTTTGGACTTAATAGTTGGACATTTAAATCTGGAGAAATTTGTAAACTGCTGTGGAAACTATGAACTAGATCTGGTGACGTTAAACTGTACAATTATTTAAATAAAATGCATTAGTAATGTTCTTACAGATCTTTAAAGTCTTGAAAGGACTTATTTTTTCTTTGTTATAGACAACAGAGCACTTTTAAAGGATTTATTGCTTTTAGTTTTGGCTATTTGATTCTGCTAATTAATATAATTTTAAAGTGTTATTTATTTTTAAATTCATCCCAGTTTCCTAACATGATTTATAGAGTTATTTATATAAGTGTAAGATTACATAACAAAAAATATATTTTGAGGAATATACATATATTAAAATATGAAAGTGATATTCCTGCATTTTTCTTTGAATATTTCTACCTATTGCCATTAATTATACTTCATTAACATCCAAATATTGACATTTTCTACTCATATTTTCAAGGTAATTGATTGTCTATGGAAATTTTCAGGAGGTTTGATGAGTAAGAAAAAAGGAATATCTATGGCCCCAATATTCTTTTCTAAATTAAATATTTTACACTGCTGAGAAACAGTTATGAAGTCATTGGCAAAGGAAATATGATAGCCATGCATTGCAAGTTAGAAATTATTTATATACTTGTAACTATGTGTTCAAGGTACTAGCATATTTTGTTTTCTTTTAAATCACCTTTAACTAATCAGAGTCTGCAGCTTTTAATATTAAAACACAAGACATGTTGCTGAAATCCAACCTGTTAATGTGAGATACTGTGTATCTGATTACATAGTAGAACAAAACTATTTTAGTTGATTGTAGTGACATATTACAAAGTGATAAAAATAACCACAATTTTATTTTACCTTTTTTTAATCTCATATATATTTATATTTTTATATTCACTTCTATGTTGTCCAGTCTAATGTGAGATTTATTATATCATTTTTGAGTGATGTTAGAATGCATGTGAGTATGTAAGAGGAAGAGAGAGAGTGAGAGAGCAAAAGTGAGAGAGAGAGAGAGGAGATAGAGATACTATGAGTATACTAAAGAAAGAATTGGATGATATAATTGGACTGAAAATAACTGGAGTTTTTTGAAGTGGTTAAGTGATTTAAAAAGGAGTAAGGGGGAAACCAAAGAACAAAGGTCCTATAAATACCTTGGGGATATCCTGCCACAGAACCTCCAGATTATGCTCTATTCTCTTTCAAGCCAGAGCTAAAGAAATCTATAAATCCTCTCTCATCATTTTGGAAAATAAAAATAAGTCATTATTTTGCAAGATTTTAAAGACTTGTGAATCAATGAAGACCACTCCTTTTGAAGTTCCTGCAATTTTCAAAATCTGTAGTAGAAAATAGAAACAGAAACAGAGAGTAATGTTGCAATAAATATTTAACCCAAATTTCAACTTTGAGAAGTTGACAGCCCCAGAAAAGATAGCAAAATAGCATCATCTGTTGGCTTCTGCCAACTACTTTGGCTATAAAGATGCAAATATGAGTTCTTTACTCAGTATTAACACAAAGAACATGAGATTTGAGGAGACAGTGGGTGCTGTTCCCCAATGGGGAGGAAATGATCACAAAGAATAATCATCTGCTGTGGTCATAGATAGAACATGGATTAAGAGATAGCTTTATACTTGTGCTCATCTGAGTCATTTTGCTCTTATAATATCACTAGCTCATTCAGCTATCCCTAACAATATTTGAACAACCTCCTTCCTTAGGAGTAATTTTAGAGCTGAGGTATTTAAAGTTTCATGAAGTAGCTGTGAGCACTTGGGTTTGGGGAGAAATGGGGCAGTTGAGGCAAGATTGTTGAAAACAGAGCCCACCTCCAATTGTACCATTAAAGATGTATGTAAAGGGATAACATAGGGCCTAGGCTTTTCTTCATTGTCCATGGAGACAAAAATAATTCACCAATAAATTCAAAAAGAACAATCATGGGATTTCAAAGAGCATAAGCACTATGAAATAAGGATATGCCAGAACTGTAGTTGGTAAAGGAGCAGCAGTCATTCATATTAGTGGAGAGATGTAGATGTTTGGTGTACTTGTGGTGTGCACAATGACATTGTTTTTGTCTATACTTAGACAATATTATAAAGTGGTTCTGCATTTCCTTTCATCATGGTCATAGAGTGATTTTTTCTGATGTCGGTATTCTCTGAGGTTGTTTATGCTCAACAGGATAACACCTTGCCATAACTGTGCATTTCAGTACCTCTCCCAACACCACCAAAGCCTTGCTGTTCATTTCAGGTGAACGTGAGAAGTTACAATTCTCTTGCTCAAAATATATCTTCTTGGCATTGGACGCACATCTATAGAGCATCAGTATTGGGGACTGAAACATGTCCTCTGAAAAAAAAAAGCCATGATTGGATCCCAGAACTTGGTCCTGTGGGTATGAACCCATTTGAAACGAGGACCTTTGAAGATGTCATTAGTTTTGGTGTGCCCGTTGAATGAGTTTGGATCTTAATCCAATATGGCTGAAGTTGTTATAAGCAAAGGAAATTGAACATGGGGGGGAAGCCAATGGGAACAGCCAGAAGTTGGAAGTCAGTAGAATCCAGAAGAGAAAGAAGAAGATGCCACCATGTGCACTGACATGGACAGAAGACTCTGATTCCAGGAGGAAGCAAGGCGTCAAGCCTCTGAAACCTTGAGCCAATAAATTCCTATTGTTAAGACAACCTATCGTATGGTATTTGTTTGAGCAGCTAGGAAATTAATACAATCAATGTTCTTTTTTCCAATGAAATTAGATAGCTTAATGACTTTTTTCCTAACAAATTAGGCAATTTACTATGCATTACTTGTCAACCACAATTTCTGTTTCTATATTTTTTATCTTTTTTTGTTGTTTTGCTTATAAAATTTTCCTATTTCTAATTTAATTGTGGATGTCTCTGGGTTTTCACTTAGTCTCTTTTTGTTAGGCTTTTAAAAATCCTTTGCATAAGTTAATTGTAATGGTTTGACAGTTTATGTAATTATGAATTCCAAAAATATAAATTGAATTATGCTTGTAGACTGATCTCCTAATCTGGGCATGATTGAGGCATTAACTGCCTCGTCTGTGGGACGTTGAGCCCCACCCATTGGTGGGTGTGGTCTCAAGTATAAAAGGCTAGACAAAAGGCAGCAGATTGGAGAAGCAGATTTGAGAAGCAGTTCTGATGTTGGAGTGAGCCTTTGGCCAGATAGTTTACAGCTGGCCTTGTGGAGAGACACAAAAGCGTAAAGAGCCTCACGGTCTACAGCTGAACTTGTGGAGGAAACAGAAGCTAAGCCCAGAGAGAAACACAGCCCTGGGAACAGAGGAACCCAGAAGCCTGAACACTGGAGACATTGGCAGCTGTCTTGCTCCAACACGTGGACTTTGGTGAAGGAAGAACTTTATGCTTTGTGACCTGGTAACTGTAAGCTTCTACCTCAAATAAATACCCTTTATAAAGACCGACCAATTTTTGATATATTTCAAAAGGCACCCCTGTGGCTGACTAAAACATTAATTAAATCTTAAATTTCTATTTTTTCTAAGTGAAGAGCAATTTGCTAAATGGTGAGTCATGTGAACACAGGCTCATGTGCAACAGAAATTTCCAGCAAATGACCACTTTATTGCTTACACAGCACTAAAGGTTCAAAAGAGCAGGGGGAGGAGATCTGATTGTGGCTGGTCACCCAGAAAGCCAAATGCTCTCATCTGAGAGGAGAGACACTGAGTTATTTGAGAGTTGAATATTCATACAACTCAAGAAGAAGGTGGCCCGGTCACTGAGAGTAGAATTGCTGCTCTAATAAGCAGCTGTAACTACTTGTTGCCAGTTTCAGGTTTAAGGTATGGTTAGGCCCTTCCCTTCCCCCTAATTTGTCCCTTTGGGTTTTAGAATGGAAACATATTGAAACATCTGCACACAGTAGAGAAAGCGGGGCATGGTGGTGGATGGCTGAGAGATGGCTGCTGAGCTTGTCCCTGATTTCCCCAGCACTAAGATGTCCTATTTGGGATAATTGGCTGTTATATAATCCTTTTTTACTTTTTCTCTTGTAATGCATGGAGGAATACTCATGATCAAAATTGTTCTAAAGATACTAACCAATAAGCTAAAACAGTAAAAAGAGAAATATGATAAGACAAAAATGATTTAAATATGATTTGTCTTTTAACCTTGTATTGTGGGGCCGACTGTAGCCCCGTTGGTAGGGCACCGGTTTACCACATAGGAGGCCCCGGGTTCGGTTCCCGGGGCCTCCTTGAGTGGGCAGACCACCTTGAGAAGGCAAACTGCCGCGGGCAGGGGGCAAGCCCCTGTGAGCAGGCAGGCCGCCACATGGTGAGCTGACTCAGCAGGTCGCCGCACTGAGGGGTGGACAAGCAGACATGGAAGAACACAAGAATGAACACAGCAAGAACAAGCAGAAAGGGGGGCATATGTAATAAATAAAATAAATAAATAAATAAATAATTCTTAAACTTGTATTGTGTTAGCAAGTATACAACTCAAATTTTCCCATTTTAGCCACTCTCAAGTGTACAATTCCATGGTGTTTATTATATTCAAAATGTTGTGCTACAATTATCACTATCTGTTAGCAAAACTTTCATCTCTCCAAACAGAAACTCTGCACCCATTGAGCAATAATCCCCCAACCCTTCCCTCCAGCTCAGGCCCCAGCCCCTGCAGACCTGCAATCTACATTCTATCTCCATAAGTTTGCATATCCTAGGTATTTCTATAAGTGAAATCATTGATCTAGCCATATTTGAATCTAGTTTATTCCCAATTATTTTCAAGATGTTTATTTTTATTTCCTTACCTAAATGATCATACTTTTAAATTTAATACAGGAAATAGCATTAACAGATTTCCAAAAATTGAAATGTTTTCCATTTATGAAATGAACTCTATTATATCGATTTTTATTTTCTTTTGCTTTCCTTTTCTATAGTTTTTTTTTTTTACTTTTTTTTGTTGTTGTTTCTTCCCTTTACTTTCTTTTCTTTTTCTTTCTTTCATTTTGATATAACTTTGGATTCTGATTTCTGACATCTATATGTATTAAATGATTTTGACATTCATTTTCCTTTTTATCATAATAAACCCATGTTGATGAGATCCCAGGGATATGGTAGCCTTACAGAATTATTTGGTAAATTTCTAAATGTTTTAAATGGCTCAGGGAAGTTTATATACAAGAATGATATATCCTTTAATGTTTAATGAACTCACTCATAAGATCAATAGAAACTAATTAATGTTTAGGAAATAGATTATTGTTTCGCCCCCAATTTTTAATGGGTTTAATAATTTATAATTGTTCTCTTGCATCATTATTATTAATATAAATTTTCTAAAAATGTGAACTTAATTTAGATTTCATATTTATTACTTTATATATATAAATCATTTTTTTGTAAATTTCACCATTATTATTTTATGTGTTTTTAAAATTCTAATGATTTATGTGAACTGGGTTCCCTTCCTCCCTTCCTTCTCTTTCTTCTTTTCCAGACTTTTATTTTATTTTTATTTTTCTAATCATAAACCTTCTATATTATGAATTATACTTATTTGTTTCTTATATCTTCCATTTCTTCTTTTGTAGATATAAATTCCCTGCATCTGATCTTTTGCTTTTTGTTTCCTAGTTTCTTGAAGTAAATGCTCAGTTCACTTTATTCCAGTTTTGTCTTCTAATAAAGTTATTTGAAGTTATATACTTTTTTCAGAAAATAGCCTCATTCACCCCCTACAACTAACCTTATTACAGTTAATTTCTATATAATACATAAATTAAAATTTTATTCTGGGAATCTGGGGTAAAATTAAATTTAAATTAAATTACATTTATTTGGAGTCTATACTTAAAAAAATAATAATGAATTGTGGTCAGAGGATGTGGCCACTATTATTTCCCTTTGAATTAGTTGAGGATATGTTTTTGAAGGTCCTGAAAAGAAGACGGGAGACTAATCATGTTATAGGTGAAGAAATATTTCAATAAAAAGAGGAATCCACAGGGAATAAAAGTCCAAAAGATGGCACAGAATATTCAAATATTTAACTTGAACTTAACTTCACACTGTCAAAAATTAGTAAAAGATAGCTTCGTTTCCAAGTAAGAGTGAATTGATTTTAAAGTAACTATAGCTTTTAGGAAGAAATGTGCTCAGAAATAGGAAGTCTATCAATGCACCTAAGCTATAAAATTAATTAATTTGATAGATCATAACTCTGTTGGGAAATGTAGGGGATTAAATTGTATTCCTTTCCACTCTGAACACAATCCCAATAGTGTTACACGCAGTCCAGTCCTTCTTTTGTTTCCATCCATTTTCCCCTGGACCTAAAGATCTCACACACTTTAAATCACATATACTATTTTGTTTACTTTTCACCAGTTTTGCTCTTACCACAGTTGATTTCCTAAGCTGATGTTGCATTTTTCCCCACCTTCTGAAAAATACTATTGCAAGTGCAGTAAGTTTCTATAGGTTGTGGGAAGAGATTAAAACATCATAAAACAGAGCCGAG
>PVKH010036546.1:0-11579 GCA_004027955.1 Chaetophractus vellerosus | reverse complement strand
CCAATTGAGCCACAGCCACTTCCCCAGACCTGATTTTGATTTTATGTTGTTGTAAGGATTAAGTGAGACAGATCTTTAATGTCCCTAGCAAAATTCCTAGTATACAGTAGGCACCTTATAGCTCTTAAATATTTATCTTTCCTCATCTTCATTTCCAAAGTATTTGTTTTTTTCTTTAATATTTGTTATTGTTATTCAACACATATTTAATGCGCCTATGTGACAGGTGCTAGAGAAAAGACAAAAATCCCTACCCTCTTGAAGTTTATTAAAACCTTCAGACCCACAGAAGAAGTTTTAAAATTTAAACTCCATTTATTATTTAAATCTCACATAAGGAATTAAGTTAAATATCTGACTATTTGGCATTCATTCAAAGAAATGTTTAGCAACAGTGCCAGGTCCATAGGCATATGTGTAGTATTAAATCTCTTTCATTATATTATACAATGTATTTGAAAGTTGTTTTTTCTTTCTTTCAGAAATTTCTAAATTTAAAATCATGAATTTTTCCTTATGCATTTGATATTTATCAATATGACTTTTCTCTGACATTTATTTGAATTAAACGTAGTTCAGCACACCTTGAGAAATACTGCTCTTAATACTAACTGACCTGGTTTCTATTTGAGATCTCTCAGGGTTTCTGACTTAATATTCTCCCACTCTTCTGAGAGCCAGAGCAGATTAGGCTTGTTTAAAGGACAACATTTTAAAAAATAGAAGTGGAATAATATAACAGAGTAGGCATGGGAGGCTACACCTGAGTGCTGTGATTTAACCAGCTTGAGGCTAGCCAGAATGCTTTTAGAACATGCCAGTCCTCAGAGGTTCAGGAGAAAAATTTAGCTATGGCTGCGAAGAATTGTGGTAAAGAATATGTTAGGAGGGGAAGCATAGACCTGCCTTATATAAAAATATCTGATTATCTTATGTCTAGGAAGCCTAATTTGTACATTGTCTAGGCAGATAGCAAAAAAGTTGACATTATTTCTTTCCTCACTGTTTCAACTGCCTAAGGCCGCATCACTACTAGCATTCACCATCCCTCTTATCTCATCTGAGTGCTTCTGACTTTGCTGGGGAGCTTTGAATATACAGGAACATTTGTTTTAATAGTTATTTGAGGTCTGTAAACTTTTTAAGGGGAAAAAAGTATTTGCTTTTTCTTTGTAACCACAGGTTGTAATTCCATGCTTAACAGAAATTGTCAAATGAACCAATCAGACTATATGCCACTAACATAAGTCACTTTCAAACAATTAGTACACTGTTTTAAAGTAGTACGATCTACTGCAGTCAGATTTGTGTAGCTTCAAGCTGATATGCTATGGCATTTAAATGGTTTTAAATGATAAATTAACTTATTCTGGTAGATGAGATTGTTCTTAATGGATCTTTAAAAAATGGGGCCATATGCTTAGAGACTAAAAAACTTTTATTTTTAGAATTCTCGTTAACATCCATATGACTCTCATTTCCATCCTACAAATATTTTACCCGTAACTTGACCACCTTTTGAGGTACTTGAAATGCTTTTGTAGCATGAGATCCAGAGTAAACAAGTACATGTGACTTAGAAAACAGTAGACTTTGTATATAGGGAGCCATAGTGAGTAAATTATGTTTCAGGGGAAGTTGTTAATGTGTTAGAATCAGAAATTCATAAAAGTATTTTGAGAGTTAATAGCTTGAACTAAGAGTTTGCTCTTTTTAATTTATTCTTCTTTCTAAATGTAAAACTAATTCAGGTACCTTTTAACACCAAATAATTTAATATATACTGCCCCTACACCAGATATGTTAGTTAACACTAAGATTTTTGGTGGAGTTTTAGGGGGTCATTAAAAATAACATTCTTCTACTCACATCCTTGTTTCGAAACGTGGAGATGTAAGATACAGGGGACATGAGCTTTCTCTTACTGATCAGTCGACTGAAGAATGTGATTTCAGATACATAGCTTAAATGACTTGCTAACACACTATCCCTAAATTAGACTAACTTACCCAACTACTCTCAGGCCATTTTAGACAACTCTAAACCTCCTCCACAGCATGTATGTAGAACAGAATGCATCCTCTCTATAGGAAAGCAGATCCTACAAGAGGGAACCTATGAGATGAGTCTCATGTTGTTTTTTTTTTAGATCTCTCACACTCATCAGTCAAGTAAGTCATTTCTTTTCCTCTGGAATAATAGTAACTTCTTGAAAGTATAAACCTGAGTCTCTTGATTCTGATATGGAACTTGACTTTTCCCCTTAATTGGATTACTTGATTTTGGTATTTCTGATTATATTTTCTTTGTTTTTTAAAGATTGTGTTTAAACTTTGTCCTTTAAGAAAAATTTTTTTTCTTGGAGTTTGGATAATCTTTTTCTGTTCTTTGTTCTCATTTTTAATAAAAAATTTTATTGGGACTGTCATGTCTTTCTTAGGATTACATTTCATGTTAGATATTCTGTTTCTCCCACTTGTCCTTCATGAGGAATTTGCTGTATTCTGAATATACCACCCTTATATCCTTATTTCCTCAGTGTCACTGATAGTGTAATTTGTGAGACACTAGTACTGTTCAACAATTCCAGGAAGTAGGATGTCATGGTCAAATAAATTTGGGAAATACTGCATACTATATACTGAACAATGGTATGTGAAAAGTTCTTTTAGCAAATCCTGTAGTAAAACAAAACCTCTTTATTTTGCTTAGCATATCTTAAACTTGACCACTGAATCTTTTTTTTTTTTTAAGAGATATCAGAGATTGAACCCAGGACCTTGTATATGGGAAGCAGGAACTTAACCACTGAGCTACAACTGCTCCCTGAATCCTTTCTTAGCATGAATCACCTGTTAACAACCCAATGAATAGAAAATACTATGGAAAAGCTGCCTTATTTTAGCCCCTCCATGTTTTCCCCTCTTTCTTCGTATCCCTCCACTCCTGCTAAGCATTGGAAGGTTGAAGCATTTCAGGTAGCTGGAGACCTGCAGCTGAAGAAGGGAAATAAGACTTGAGTTAAATAATGGTCCATAAAAGTAAATGGAGCTATCATACTAAACCAAGAGTTGGGTGCTATTTAAGGCAGAGACATTTGTTTAGTTAGTAGTATTCAGTTATTCTGTAACATACTGAGTCTGTTCTTTCCTCAAGTACTACTTATTGCAGCAGCTAGCCTCTTGAAAATTTTCTCTAAAGCAAATATTTTATATTTAGTTTAGTTTTACTATTTGCTTCCGTTGTAATTTGAGAGTTGTTTTCCAATGGAAAAATTAATTTGGCCCCCACACAATGAAAATCATCTTCAAGAATCCTAACATTTTTCTTTTAAGATTTATTCCCCCCACACACACCCGCTTGTTGTGTGCACTCACTATGTCTATTCGTTGTGTGCTCATCTTTTTAGTAGGCATGGGGAACCAAACCTGGGACCTCCCATGTGGGAGGGAGGTGTCCAATCGCTTGAGCTACCTCCCTGCTTGTGGTGTCTCTCATTGTGTTTCCTCCTTGTGTCTCTTCGTTGCATTATCTTGTTGCATCAGCTCACTGTGCCAGTCCATCATTGTCAGCTTGTTGTCCTGTTCCTCTTCTTGAGGAGGCACTAGGAACCGAAACCGGGACCTTCCATGTGGTAGGCAGTCGCCCAACTGCTTGAGCCACATCCGCTTCCCCTAACATTATTTTTGCAAAAGATGTGAATGCTAGATACATTTAATTCTTTGATATGTTATAGAATGTGCTTAATATAGTTCTTCTTAGGATTGAATGAGTATGTACATGAAACACCTATGTAGTAAGCACTCAATAATTGTTACCAATTTAAGTACTAGACAGACTACCCTAAGTCATCAAAATATACATTCATGAAAATAATTGGTTACTATTATTAAAGATAGCCCTCTTTTTCTTTGGAATTTGCAGATTCATCAGGACTTGAATGTTTAGTTCTCAGTAGGGCATCTTAACGTTTCCATTAAAAAAAAAATACCAAGAAGTAGCATATGGGGGCCGGCTGTAGTCCAATTGGTAGGGCGCTGGTTTACCACATAGGAGGCCCCGGGTTCGGTTCCCGGGCCTCCTTGAGCAGGCAGACCGCCTTGAGAAGGCAAGCCGCCGCGAGCAGGGCAAGCCGCGGCGAGCGGGAAGGCCGCCGCGCGGTGAGCTGACTCGGGTCGCCGCAGCGGGGGGAGACAAGCAGAAGAACGCAAAAATGAACACAGCAAGAACAAGCAGAAGGGGGGATATGTAATAAATTTAAAAATCGTAAAAAAAAAAAGTAGCATAAAACAAGTTTGTTCTTTATCACTAACATTTGGGTGCATATGATGTAGCATACACTAGCGTGCTCCTTTCTTCTCTCCCCTTTCCTTCCTTTTCCATTTCCTCCCCCCCCCCATATACATAGGTATTATCTTATTTAAATCTCCTAACTCTTTGTAGAAATACTGATATTATATCCTAATCTTTGAGATGCATCAAACCCACATTTTGGCCAAATGCCAAATGACCAGACGTTAAATCAGTATTCCTTCAAGGCCAAAGTCAGGCATCACCATCATATTTTGATGAGCTTCAGAATACAAGAATAAAGCTAAAGTTTTATTTTTAAAAATGACTTGTTTTGAGAAGCAGATGTGATTCAACCAGTTGACATGGGCGGTCCCGGGTTCAGGTCTTGGTGCCTCCTAAAGAAGACGAGCAGATGCCACACCTGCTGCAACAAGCTAGATGCTGCACTGCCGCACCAAGCAGACGCCTAAACGAGCAGCTGGCACAAGCCAGCAGACACCACAGTCCACCGGGAGCAGATGTGGCTCAGGCCGTTGGGCACTAGCCTCTCATGTGGGAGGTCCTGGGTTCAGTTCCCAGTGCCTCCTGGAGAAGGCGAGATGAGAGAACCATCTGGGAGGGGGGGGTGTGTGGATAAATTAAAAAAAAAAAAATCTAAACAAAAAAGTTAATATCCAAGGATGGACTGTGGTTATCAGAACAAATATGAGAATGTTCTCTCATGAATTATATATATAATTTTTTTTAATTACTTCTTTAATTTAGCAGTCAAATATTGAATCAATGCAGGAATGAAAATTTCTCTACGCTGTTAGCTGTTAAATTGTTCCTGATCATTATGCTGCGTAATTTAATAATTCTAAATAAATAAAAATCACTTGAATATTATCACTATTTTCTGCATAGTAGAATATAATCCAGGATAAAGTTTGCAGTGATATATTTTGTAGGTAGAATGTTGTATTTAGGATATAAAGTTTGGGTAAATCTCAAAAATCTGTAGAATCTTGGTTTTCTATAAGCAATCGTTTTTTAAATAAATTTTTATAGAAGTTATGAACTTGCAAAACAACCGTGCACATGTGTAGAATTCCCATACAACATCCTTTCACCAACACACTATACCATCGTGGAACATTTGTTACAGATTATGAGATGATATCATCAGACTATTACCACTAACTATGGTCCATAGCATACATTTGGCATATTTTTCCGTACCCCCCTATTATTAATACAGTACACCTTTGGAATTGATGCAAGAATATTACAGTATTGCTGTTAACTATAGTCCATAGGTTACATTAATTGTATTTTTCCCATGTTTCTTCACATTCCCGCCACCCTGCAATAGTGACATACACCTGTCACAGGAGGACATTCTTATATTTGCATTATTAACCACAATTCTCATCTACCTCTGGGCTCACTGTGGTTTTCAGTCCCTGGATGATTCTCTAGCTTTCTTTCAGTTGACATTTACATCCCTAGACTATACTTTTCAGCCACAATCCCATTTATAAACCAGCTGCTACTCACTGTAATGTGTTACAATCAACTCTCTCCATTTCCACACTTTTACAGTCAAGTTAATTAAAACTTCTACTTACATTAAGCATCAGTACTCCTTCACAGCCCTCCTCTTATCTCCTTATAACCTATACTCTAGGTTTTAACTCCATGCATTTATTCTTCATATTTAGTTCATATTAGTGAGACCATGCAATATTTGTTCTTTTGTATCTGCCTTATTTCACTCAACATAATGTCTTCAAGATTCATCCATGTTATCATATGTGTCCCAATTTCATTTCTTCTTATTGCAGCATAGTATTCCATCGTATGTGTATACCACTTTTTTTTTTTTTAGGTTCCAGGGGCTGGGAATTGAACTCGGGACCTCATGTGGGAAGCCACTGCGCCACATCGGCTTCCCTGAATTGGTTTTATTGTTTGTTTGTTTTTGCTTTTTTTTCAGGAGGCAATGTGAACCAAACCCGAGATCTCTTGTGTGGGAGGTGGGTGCTCAACTGTTTGAGCCACATCCACTCCCTGTGTATACCACATTTTGTTTATCCATTCATTGGTTGATGGACACTTGGGTTGTATCCATCTTTTGGCAATTGTAAATAATGCCACTATGAGCATCGGTGTGCAAATGTCTATTCACATCAGTTTTCAGTTCTTCTGCATATATTCCTAGAATAAGAATTGTATAAACAGTCATTTTCAACAATCTTAAGTCTCTAGACTCCAAACTAAGGAATTGTCAACATAAAGCAATTTATGAGCCTTTTGAAGTTTGAGAAGAAGCTTTTATCTTCTCAAACTTTGTTATACCTTCATGATTTTTATGGTTTTTGTGCCAGATTTTGGAATTTTCCTTTCCATGAAATTTTGAAATGGCAAAGTTGGTATAAGTCTTCCTAAGCTGTGAATAATTCCCATATAGAACTTTTTCCTGATAAACCTGTAGCCTAAATCATTAATTAAAAATTAAATCAGTTCTTAAAAGTTTTGTTTAATGATATGAATACTAGTATACCAAACAGTTCTACAAAAGTTAAAATTATGATATAACCTAATTTCTATTAATCTATCTCATGTATTTTTATAAGTATTTCCTTGCCCAGATAGGATATGTTCTTCCTAAAATTAGGTAGCCAAAACACTCTAATTTTCATGTTAATTGTAAATCCATTTCTCTTTTAACTTATTTTAAAGTGCTTAAGTCTGTGCCTATATTTGGCTGTCAGAATCATCACTAATGATTATAGAATTTTATTCCTTCAACACAATGTACATTTATACTCCAAATACCTAGTAAAATTTCATTATGTAAAGGATAATGTCTAGAATGCCTATTTTTAAAATGATTATTCAGATATTAATATGTAGATATGATAGTAACTTGTATGATCACATAATATGTAATCACATAATATATCAATGTGATAGTAACTTGTATGATCACATGATCAAGCACAAGTGCAGGTATACTGAAAATAACATGGTAGCAATCATTTGCTTTTTTGGCCTTCTGAAGGCAAAGGCCAAATCTGAAGCCGATTTTGGCTGAATATTAAGGCTGAACCAAATTTCAGTGAATCCCTATTTTATGTATAGAGAAACTTAGTTTTAGAGAGATTATGTAATTTGCCAGAAGTTACACAGGCTATAAGTGGTCAAAGCAGAATTTGAACCAGGTATCCTCAGCCTTTGTTCTGCTTTTATAAATTGTGACTGACTTTGAAAAATTGTTGGTCTTGGCATTGTTCCCTACACACAGAGATTGCCTTCATTCTGTCACTCCCCTTCCCTTCTTCCTTCCTGCAAGTAAGGCATGATAGAGAAAAGGTCTGGAAGAGAGTGCCATTTCCTTTTCCTAGTCATTGAAATTACTTTTTTAAAAAGCAAAGACTACTTAGCTTATATATTAGGTTATACCTTGGTGGAAAATAAAGTGTAGGGTTTTTGATGACTTATTTGTTTGCTGAGACTGAAATTAATAAACTGTCTTGGAAATTAAAGTTCAGGAAAATAAAACTTTGCTAAAGTAAAACTTGTTGATTTAAAATAAATGCCTTTAATTCAATCCTGTTTAAACATATTAGTGTTAGACAAGATAACTGGAGAATTGTAATGTCCTTAATCTTTCTTTTACATGAAGGGAAAATACTTCCTGTTTGAGAAATTATAGTTTGTATACCTTTTGGTAGGAGATTGGCACCAAAGACCATTTTCACCATCCATCTTAGAAACAAAAATTTGAGAATTTATGCATAAATATCAGATAATCACAAAATTTGTGAATTGACACAGTATGTTATTAACTGGCAGGTGTAGCTGATTCATATCCAATACATTTTTAAATAGGTAATCTTTTTTAGAAAAATCTTTCTGATTATATACTAATAATTGTGAAAAATCAGAAATGTATAAATACATAAGGAAGAAAATTAAAACCCTAACACCAGGAAAACCACTGTTAAAGATTCTTTGTGGAGTGGATGTGGTTCGAGCAGTTGGGCACCCACCTCCCACATGGGAGGTCCCAGGTTTGGTTTCCAGTGCCTCCTAAAAATGAAGGTGAACAGACACAGAGCAGACAGTGAGCGCACACAACGGGGGGGGGGGGGGGATAAATCTTTAGAAAAAAGATTCTTTGTGTATTTCCATTCCATCTAGTCTTTTCTATGTGCATGTATTATTAATTTAATAAAATTTCTGAAAATTGGGATTAGGCTATAGATAGTTTTATATGTTGTTTTCTATATTTATCATATTATGAATATTCCCTTGTGTCCTGAAATTGCTTTGAAAACATTAGATCTGTATAATGACCATGTCAGTTTCTCAGATCATTTCTCTGTTGTTGATAATTTAGGTATTTTACTGTACTTTTGGAATTCTTCTCTGGTAGACTCCTAGATGTGGGATTATGGGATTAAAGACTTGTTAGATCTTCTGATAGCTTTTTCCAAATAGTTTGAAATAGTTTTCAAAAAAGGGGGTACCAGTATATGTTGCCAAAAATGTCATTTCACCATATTCTACCAGATTTGAGTGCTATTTTTTTCTTACACACTTAATACATTAAAAAGTTGACTTTTAAAAATGTTTTCTAGCCATTTGTTTAGCTTCATTTGTGAACTCTTCATTTTCTCCCCATTTTTGTGTTGGTAAGATTGTGTTAGGGTTTATAACTATTTGCTAATACATAAATAAAAAATGTTTTTCAGGAATAATATTTTAGTTGGATAATTGTTTTAGTTAATGAATATATCTCTTCTGTCATATTTTTAATATTTTTTTATTCTTTAAAGATATGCTGTGATAGCATTTGGATGTGCCAGCTGTCCAAAATTAACTTGTGGGCGAGAAGGCTGTGGAACAGAGTTTTGCTACCACTGTAAACAGATTTGGCACCCCAATCAGACCTGTGATGCTGCCCGACAAGAGAGAGCCCATAGTTTACGCCTGAGAACTATACGTTCTTCATCCATTAGTTATAGTCAAGAGTCTGGAGCAGCAGGTATTTGTCCAATTTTTTACTAATAAAAAGTCTTCCCTTGCTCTCCCTTCAGTTTTCAAAAGTGATTTATGTGTTAGCATTTCTATCCCAGAAGCACTCATTGTTTCCTGTAAAAGCGGTATTGAGATTGGAAAGATTTTATTGTCAAAAAGAATAAAAGGAAGAATTGTGTTAATATCATAATTTATAGATTTAAAGCAGTTCATTAACTTGGAATGCTTTTCTTTTACATATTTGTGAAATACATTTTTTTACTTGCAGCGGTCTCATCCAATTCCAAGATCAAGGATACAAAACCATACCTTAAGGGGATGGATGTGGCTCAAATGGTTGGGTGTCTGTCTCCCATATGGAGGGACCTGGGTTTGATCCCTGGGACCTCTCGGTAAAAAACAAAACAAAACAAAACAAAAAAAAACATACCTTAGCAAGTTGGACACTGAGTATTTATTGATCATGGAACACACAGACATATATACAGTAAGAGAAAGGATTCTGGAAACAGACTGCCTAGACTCGAATCCCTGCTTCTCTGCTTATTCTTTGTGTGATCCTGAGCAAATTACTTACCTCATCTGTACAGTGAAGATACTAATAATATTTACTTCCTTAGGATTGAAACATTTCTTGGCTCATAGTAAGTGTTCTGGCTACATGAGGTAGGGGAACTCAGAGAAACCATAGTTAGGTTGTTGGAGGTGTGAGTATGCTGGTCCATCATTTAAAAAAAATAAGTAAAAGATGGCTTTTGTTATTATTTTCTAAAGAAACATCACAATTTAATCACCCAAATGAAGACTGGTTGTCTTCAAAGTAGTTACCATGGGAGGTTTTATGTTTAATTTTAGCGTTGTTACCCTTTGAATGCCTTATTGGTCGTAGCCTTTATGTCCTGATATATTTTCTTAAATTATTCTTTTAATGTCAGTTTGATTTTTGGGAAGAACCAAAAGTTCTTTGAACCTAATTCTAACAACTAGAGTATTGTATGAGTTTGAATCACTGGTTTGGGGAGGATCCAAACTAAAATGTGACTAAGATTATGTATAGTAGCTTTGAAGGTGATTCTGAAAGACAAACTTCTCAAAAGATTTAAGCCAAATGGTAGCATTGTTAGAATAAATGTAGTCTTCTAAAGTGATTATTTTAAAACATAAACTTTATTTGGAATTTGTTCCATGTTTGTCTAAAAATTTTATGGCTGTGAAAATATAGATTTAAAGTACATACATTTTTATCTACAGTACTTCAAAAATCAAAGCTATTAGAACAAATAGCTAGATTATAGTTTCTTTTGCTGTAATCTATAAAACATTTAAAATTGAACTTGCTTTCTCACTGACTGGTAGAAAAAGGGAGCTGCCATCTAAAATGGTTTTATTAGCTACCGTTATTCCAGATATGTTGGTATTCTTGTCTCACATTATCATAATACATTCAAAAGTTAGTTGTACTTATTTCTTTCTAATACTTCACCTGCAAATAAGTGTGTGCTTGATCATATGGTTCTTTAATAAATAACTTGTGTTATAATGTTTATATTTGTCTTTAAACTGTTTATATTTGTCTTTATGAGACTCTTATAGCACAAGGGGGGTTATGTACTTTGAGTTACATTTTAAATGAACCACATATTTTTTATTTGTTACTATATTTTTTCCCTTTTATAAAAATAAAATATTTAGTGGACTCCCCACCCTCACCACTACCACCCTAAGAGATAACCACTGTTATGTTTTATCCTAGGTCCTTGCAGGTAATGTGGTGGTGGTTGGTCTTGGGGGGAGTGAGGGGGTTTGCATTTAAACATTTTGAGAACGTAGTTTTTTGTAACCTCTTGTTTTTTCTTAATATACGTGACCCATATTTTAACAGAAATATAGTTTTCAAAAAAAGACAAAAGCTTTGCCAAACACTTTAAATAATTGTGAGAAAACTTTTTTTTTAATATCAAAGAGCTGTGAATTAATTGATTCTTGAGAAATGGGGACTCAGCTGCCTGTTTATTCAGCAAAACAATTTCACTTAGGATTTTTGCATCTAGAAGTTATTTTGAGAGAGAGATGTCTTTATATAATATGTAAGTACATTTTTTTCCTAATTTGCTGGTTTAAGGAGAGACAAAAATAGGCAAAACAGCCTTTCATAGAAATATAAGTATACAGAGTGTGAAAATAGTGGAGATAGAAAAGTTCTAGAATATGAAATGGCACCCAGAGAAGACCGCTAATGGGGTAGGGACAAAGCCAAA
>PVKH010036545.1:0-11545 GCA_004027955.1 Chaetophractus vellerosus | reverse complement strand
GCTGGGCCAGACAGGGGAGGAGGACAGCGAAAGCAGGAGGTCAGGGGCAGGGTCAGACCCACTCCCCAGGGCCGGCCAGGATAGTTGTCAAGCACCAGCGGGCTTCTCAGGAAGGAGACCGCCACGGCCCCCTGCGTCTGGGGGACTCACATGCACAGACTTCGGGGAGCAGCCCAGCTGCCTGACCGCTGAGCAAGTGCTGCCTACTGGCTGGGGTGTCTTGCCCTGTCCAGGAGGACAAGCAAAAAGTGACTGAGGTTCAGGGTGAAGTGCAAGCCAGAAAATAAGTCGTATTTCCATCTACTCCCTCTCATACATTCTACACTCCAGACACTGGATGACTCACTGCTATTTAGACTAACATTGTTCTCCTCTGTGCATTTGCTCCTGTTTTCCTTCCCCACCCATCTATTGGACTCCTACACACACTTAAAGGCTTATATCCACCGATCTCCCCCTTACATGCAGTGTTATCACTCCCTTTTGGAACTGCCAAAGTAAATTGTTTGTATCTATCATCTGGCAATTTTCTTACACCGTTTGGTTTCCTGTCCCTTCTAATATAAGCACCTGCAGGGTGGAGGCTGTCTTATGTCTCCCTCTAGCCCCAGCATGTTTCAACGTTCTGTATATAGCAGGAGTCTAATGATGGCAACTGTAAAGCATCACAGCCCTGGCTAGCTGGCACTGGGCAATCCGTGGCACTTTCTCCATCTCTGTACCATGCTGCTGTCACCAAGCACGTGTCACAGCTCTGACCCATGGCCAGGCCTCCTGAGCAGAGCCAGGATCTTGGCTGGATGGTCTTAATTCCTCTGAGTTCTGACCCACATGGGTTGAAAGACACTCCAGAATGCATTGCATTTGGGATCCTCCTCAAGTAATAATGATAAAAGGTCATTTATTCCACTGGGAACAAACCTTTGGAGAATACCTGGCATATATTTTGCAGTCAATGGGTAAATTCTTTGATTAATATAGTCCTCTGTCATCATGCAACACTTTATTTCCCAAATTATCTAGATTTTGCATGTTTGTGAACCTTACCTCTCTACGAATTAGTAAGTTTCTGGAGAATAAAACCAGTTGCTTACACATTGGGAGAAAGAACACAGGCCTTGGAGCCTGACCCTCCACTTCAGGGCAGTGCGCTAGGAGCCAGCTGCTGCGCCTCTCTGAGCTGCAGTCTCCTGACTTGTAAAACGAGGGCAACAATGCCTCCCCTTGTGAGAATTAAATGTACAAATCACGCGAATTCCTGGCAAGTTAACCTGTCCCAAAGTAGGGGCTCCCTGTCCAACCCCCCCCTCTCTCCTCCTCCTTTGTTCTTCTCATAGACTACACAGATGGTCCCAGATCTCTGTGGTTATGTTTTCTGAACCAAAAATTGAGGGACCCTGCTTCCAGGGTCCTCATAGGGATAATTGCACAAAATATTTGAAATTAAGGCTGTCTCAGGAAACCACAGCCACACAGTCACCGCATCAATACTACTTGTCCATTTGAATGAAATAAAACTAAAAATGACTTCAAAGTAACTCTTGCTAAATATCAAACTCTTAACACAGTCACCAACCCGCCACTTCACTTTGGACCGTGGGGCCAGAGAGCAGGTGAGGGGACAGAAAGTCCAGCCTGTCAGGGCCCTGCGGTGGGAGGAGCTTCTCAGGGTATCATCCAAGCCCTGCTCACCAGCATGGCTAGAGAAGGCGTAGGTGCCACCGAGCCCGATTTTCCAGGCACACTTCCCTTCCCGTCCTCCCCTGCAGCGTTGCCACAGAAGCACCGAGAGAACAGGTATCCCGCAACTAGTAGGCTCTGCTGCTGGGTTTATAACTAGAGATCCAAATTAAAAAAAAAAAAAAAATGAGTTTACACTGGAGTTGGGGTATTCCCAGTAGCTGGAATTTCCCACTGCTGGAAATCGAGTGACGTTGTCTCATTATAGCAGCAGCTGAACTAACCTGAGAGACTCAGGTAGGCGGTCAGAAAGAAGGCCTGTTGATGAGTGAATCCCTTTTAAGCTGTGCTGTTGTTTTGGTGACTGATGATGAGATGGCTGCTTTGCAGAGATTCAGAATACAGAGAGGCATGTCTTCAGCTCCCTACCAAGGCTTCCAAAAACCCAATGCAAAAGGCGCTCCTCAGGGCTCTGGAGCAGACTGCCTGCCTGCGAGCGCAGGGCAAAAAGGTGGCCTTTGTTTTAACTGGGACCCGAAGAACTGGACTTATGGTGCTCAATTCTTTAAACATATGGTGTTCTGAGTATGGCTTTGACGGTTGTTAGCAAAAGCGGATTTAACACACAGCCACGGACCCAGCAGCTGTGCCTTTGCCGCAGAATTTGACCTCGTCCTACATATAGACAGGCACAAGTCGGCATTTGCTGTGCTGCTGGTTAAACTCGATGTCTTCCCACTGGGGACGTTTATGGGCTATGGTGGACTGGATTCTGCCCGAAAAAAGAATAGTTGCGGCGTAAACTCCATCCCAATTGACGTTCCCTCTCCTTGACCTACCCTTTGTGGAAAGCCAAGAATGCTAAGCATTTCTTGTAGCTCTGCCCAGGCCTTTACTTTATTTACACTGTCCCCACTCCACCCCGCCTCCCGCCTCCCAGCCCCAGCCCTGCCTCCTTTCCTGTGGCAGCTTGGACGTTCTTTCCCTCTCTCCTTGTTGGACGGCTGCACTTATGTTTGCAATGGTACATCAAAGGTACTTCAAATAAAAGACAAAAGCACACAAGGAGGTTTACTGGCCAGCAAGCCTCGCTCTGGCCTTGATTATGTGCCCTCCCACGTAGTGGACTTCCTTGATATGGATGAACTTTATCAAAGGTTCTAGGCTACAGATAAAACGATGTTTTTCAGAAAATAAAATACGATAGAGTCTGTGGAACATGGACAAGAATGAACATGAAGCAGAAGATTGATGGGGGACATTTTTAAAGAACCCACTGGCCACTCTGTGTTTGTTTCTTTAAAGGCAAAATTAAGACCTTAGATCAGGGTTTTTTTTGTTTTTGTTTTTGTTTTTGTGTTTTTGGTTTATTTTCTAATTCTAGAATCTGCTCTAACCATGCTGGGAAGACAAAGTGGGAATCTGACTTCTCCTGTAGCTATTGCTACTCAATATGAAGGTATTTTCTCCAACAAATCTGTTTTGCCCCAAAATACACCCTCAGAATAGTTTCCGGGCAGCATAAACCTGGAGGTGGAGCCTTGGGGAAGCTATAAATGCTTCAAGTGCACAGTAATCACAATCTACCAAAGAGAAAACATTGGCAACCCTGGGCAGGTCCCTGCTTGCCTGGGACCCTGGCCATGCTAGCTGACCTGGTGTGATTAGTAACCACTCCATTTCAAAGTGTCTGGTTTGAATAATAAATTTTATGGGCACCCTGCCTTTCACCAAATGTAGCACTTGGGGCATCCACTTTAAACATTTTGCACTAATAACTGGCTCTGCAGCCAGTATGGTCTTCGACCTGGCTCTCCAGAGGGAGAGGTAGCATCTCAATGTGCAGTCAGGTGATAAGTGGGTCCTGGAGGCCACCGTGCTGCTCCTCCCCCAGGGCAGTTCCTGGGCTTGGCACCAGCTTTGGCTGCACACTGCAAAGGAGAGTTTTTAAACCTTGGGCTTGAGGACCAGACACTTGGCTTTAGAAATGAAGGCAAAGCAGACCTCTGGGTCTCCTCTTAAATGTTCTCAGCTTCTCACTTTCATCAAGACTCCCCTGACATCTGGGAGTGTACTGATGACCTTGCCAGGATGGGTGAAAGAAAAACAACCACACCCAACACACCTTTGTCAGCAAACATCAAGAATATCTCAGAGAGTTTGGCCTTGACATTACTGCTTGCACCATTGAACAATTTAAACAATTTAGAAGTCTATTTTCCTGTTTAGGTGGTGGGAGAAATTTTGGAGATTGGTTAGACAGGAGCAGTGAAGGGTTATAGCACAGACTCCGGGTTCAAGGCATGCACTAAATATTTGGCTAATGAATACATAAATACCTGAATGGGTGGGGGGAGATTTCTGTCCACCCTTAATAACTATTTTTAGGACATTGGAGAATTTTGCTTATCTCTAACAAAATTTCATAATAACATTTGTGGTCATTTCCAGACATTTTTCCTGGAGATAAAGAGTTTGGGTGTGTTTCATTTTACTCCTTGGACAAAGGTGATTTATAATTCTGAAAGGGCACATACAAAATTAATATTCAAGGGAAAAAACCCTGCTCATGATTTTTATTTTAATTGTGGTTTAATTTAAATAGTTGGAGAACTGAAGTTGTAAAGTTGCAAGATGCCTCTTTAACTCCCACCTAACCACGGCATTGACCAACACAAGACAGACTTGGAGTCAGTAACCAAGTCTTGCCTGCCAGGTCCCACACTATTGAATTTGGGGTGATGTTGCAAAGAAGAAGATATGGTTTTAATTAAACTCAAGGGCCAAAAGAGGACAATAAAATAGTAAATTCAATGCCAAACCTATCCACATCCATTTGCTTGTACCATGATATCTAAATAGGGTAAGAGATAGGAGAATTGAGTGGGAAAAGCCTTTTGGTTCTAATGTCAGCAGTATCTTTCTTCTTGATGGTTAAACAGTAGAATATTTAGAACTGGAAAACTTATCAATGAACTTTAAAAAGATCTCTGAATTCTGAACCTACTTTGGAGAGACCATCTTGACAAGAGGGCATGAACTAATCACAGCAAGGAATAAACAACGAGGAGAGCTGAAATAAAACCCATAAATACTCATACATCGTAAGCTAAACAAACCGAAACCCAGTTTTTGGCAATTTACGTGAAGTATTTCATTTGATGAATGGTTTTCTTTGCTCCATGCTTTATTACTTATTATCTCCTGGTTCAAAGATTGCTTCCTTGCAGTTGCTGTGGAATTCAAGACACTCGGCTCTGTTTACAGAGCGAGCTGGTGCTGATGGAGTGCCTCCCCCCAGCTCCTCCCCTTCCTGGTACTAATGAACATTCTTGACATTTGACTTGATGGCAGTATTTTAGAGGTTTAAATCACACCTTTCGTAAACATATATAATATTCTGGGTGTGAATTATTGCTCTTTATAAGAAACAAATCAGAACTGTTTCCAAACTAAGGAGAACGCAGCTTATATGATGGGTTACAAGTTTCTAAGGTTTATTTGTTTTGTTTTGTTTTTTTTGTTCTTTCTGTTTACTTCAGAATCCACTAGGTAATTCCTCTACAATGAGCCTATTATTGAATTATTCTGTGGTCTTTTTAAAAATAGCTCCTTGATGAAATAATTGGAATGTATTGGAGTTGTTTATTTATCTGTTTATATAGTGTTTTTGCATGTGGTGTGTGGTATGGATATCATTTAGTCAGGGTACCAAGATGGATGAAAAGGATAGTAAAACTAATCAACACCAGAATGGCCCTTGCAATAAAGAAAAAGTGGCTTCCTGGCTTGAACGGTCTTTTCCCTGATATCACAAACACCAGGCTGACATCCCTTTCTGATACATGTTATGTATTCTTGCTAAGTTGGA
This sequence comes from Chaetophractus vellerosus, assembly GCA_004027955.1. Classification (NCBI taxonomy): domain Eukaryota; kingdom Metazoa; phylum Chordata; class Mammalia; order Cingulata; family Chlamyphoridae; genus Chaetophractus; species Chaetophractus vellerosus. The sequence goes on along the minus strand of PVKH010036545.1, from coordinate 5,994 downwards.
GATGGGACCTACTCATTCTAAGACCTTACTTATTTCTCTGATCAAAGTAAATGAAATCTTAAAAGTTGAAAATGTGTTAGTAACTACTTAAAAACTGTTATGTGTTATGTATAAACATCTGCATGTACAGAATGCAGAACTGATTTGTTCCTTGACAGACTACACATTGTCAAAATATTAATAACAAATTGATAGTATATTTCAGCCATGAAGCATTTATATAAACAAACACCCTTCCTAGAATGTCCTAGAACTCTAAAACCAGGAATCAGAGCCAGTATAACCCAATTCAATTTTTTATTTGCTGTATGCATAAATAACTGATCATTTTCCAAGTGTTCCCTTATTTATTTCACAAAGAATAAGTTTTACATTTCAAAAAGTAAGCTAGATCAAAATCCAATTTTTATTTACAAGATTCAATACAATATCATGTCATATTTTAACTTATTTTGAAATAATTTTAAACACAGAAAACTGCAAAGAAAGCATAGAAAGTTCCCTTTTACCCTTCACCCAGCTACTCCTAATGCTGGCATCTTACATAACCATAGCACAATGATCAAAATTAGTTAATTCACAGTGCTACAATACAATGAACTAATCTACATATTTATCCAAATTTCACCAGTTTTCTCACTAATGTCCCTTTTCTGGCCTAGGATCCCACCCCACATTGCTCCTGTATCCTCTCAACACACCCCATCCATTTTTAAACACTTCTCTGCTCTGAATCATGCTCTTTTTAAAAGAATGATTCAAGTGCTTTTTTAAAAAAAATTGATACAAATGTATGGTAATAAAGTCAAGCAGTAAATAAAACTACAAAGAACAATGTAAAAATTATACAAAATCTAGCCACCATGAAAGAAGTACTACTAACATTTGGCGACCATTGTCCCTGTCATCTATTTATGCATGTGTACAGTTAACAGGATGGAGAGAGAGAGAGAGAGAGAGAGAGAGCGCACTCTAGATAGAATTTTGATGAGATGGAATCATATTATACATCCTATCTTCAATTAAAAGTATTAAAATTAATTCTATTTGAAATTAACAGAAGCAAAAGAAACTAAAATACAATTGGCTTTGCTGAATTTCAGGTGAACATTTCTTTACAAAAGGCATATTATTTCCTAAATTATGTCTCTGAAGGCAAGAAAAGATTATTTAAAACATGATATTCCTCAGTTAGCTTATGCTGCATAATAAACCATATCAAAACTTTGTGGCTTAAAACAAACACCACGTATTGTAGCTTCCAGGTCTACAGGTCTGCGGGGGGCTGAATTGCCCAGGCATCTGAGGTCAGCACGTGGGGCAGCAGGAGCTGCTCCAGAATGGCCTTGTGGACCTGCGTGGCAGTTGGCTCTCTTGGCAGGGACATCGGGGGTGACTGGGCCATGTGATCATTTGCCCTCCATCAGGATTGCCCAGGCGTGTTCACTAAGTGGCAGCATGATTTCAGGAGAGAAACGGAAGCATGCGGGGCCTCTTGAGACTTCGACGTGGAGCTGACACAACAGCACTTCCAACAGGGGTTATGGGCAAAGCAAGCCACAGGACCAGCCCCGATTCAGGGGGTGGAGAAACCAACTCCACTGCTCGATGAAAAGAGCCACAAAGTCACATTACAAAGGGATGTGGATATAAAGAGAGAATTGTGGCCATTTTTACAAAATAAAACGGTAGCATAAATGTCACTTTATTGACAATGTGTTTCAGGTTTAGGCAGAACTGTGTTGAACCCCTCTTTTAAAAACATGAAGAAAGTAACACATTTTCCTACATCCCATTTCTCCACATCAATTGGCATTTTAAACAACCATATTATTGTTTTTATATTGTCAAAGTTGTTCACATTTACATTTTGTTTTGAACAATAATTTCCTCAGTTATTTAGCCCTATTTTTAAATTTAAATGCCCTACCACCAGCATGTATTGTCTTTTCTCATGACTTTTCCGTTCTTGACTTTTACATTTTGATTTAACTTTTGGGTAGTTAAATTTCATAATTGAGTACATTTTCCCCCCAAAAGTCTCTTCTGACTCTTCTATTCTTTGTATTCTTGCCTGCTTTGAAATGACTCCTGTTTCCTTGGTGATTGAAAGGAAAACTGAGTGGGTCACAAATTCTTTTGCTCAGAATATCATAGACATTGCTGTGCTGAGTAAGATCTGGTCACAACTTTATTTTTCTTCTTCGTTGGAGATTTGCTTTGTTTGCTTCATAATCTGTATTATTCCTTTTTTATTTTTTAATCATATTTATATATATTTTTAGGATACATTGATTACATAAATGTTACACAGAATTTTTAGGTGTATTATTCTTATGTATTGATGTTGGCTATTCAAATAACATTTTTTTTCATGTTACAGCATTATTTTTTCAATCTGCAAATTTAAGCATTTATTTTGTTTTTTTTCCTATCATATAATTATAACATATTTTCTGTTTCACATGTTCATTTCTTCTTTGCAAATACCAATTATGTATTTGTTGGATCTTCCTTGCCTGAAACTCATGTCTATCTTTATCACCATCATCATCTCTGTCTAAACTATCTCCCCAGTTATTTTCAAGATTGAATCATTCATGCCATCCAGGTTTCAGATAAAATGTCATATGCTCAGGGATGCCTTTCCTAGTCACCCAATCTAAAGAAGGTCCTGCCTTTTCACCCTTTGTTATGGCACCCTATTTTAAGACTTATAAGAAGACTTATTACTACTAAAATTTATTCTGCCTATGTATTTAATTTTCTCTGCCTCCCCATCCTAAATTGTAATCTCCTTAAGGGAAGAGAATTGTCTATCTTAGACACTGATAAATCCCCAGCACTTGCAAGCACCCTTGGCATGTGGTGGATGCTCAGAAATTACTTATTGAATGAATGAATGAAAGTCCTGTCTGCTTTAAGTTATATTTATTCCGATTTTGGCTGCTTAGAGTATAGCTTTCTTTTCTGCAATATTTTTCATTTACATTTATTTCCTATAATTTCTTTGAGATTCTAGAGAACTCTGAACTCATGCTTTGTTTCCTTGGATAATTTCTTTTATAGTTTTTTTCTTTGTCTTACATTCTTTTCTTCTTTGTTTTACCTCTAATTTAAAAGTAGGCCTGTGGAGATGGCTCCTTCTGTTATAATTCATCTCATATACTTTATGAAAAATAATCTCTGTAGAGAGAGATGATAGTAAGCTCAAACAGTGTGTTGCCTTCTGTAGCCTATCACCAAATCTATTATTTTCTTTAACCTGGAGATGCATATCACCATTCAGTTTTTGGCATTTAAGAGGTTGCCCCCACTTTACCTCTAGTGTTCTCCACAGTTTGGATGATAGATGGTAGATAAAAATTGTGTCTTCCTGGTATTGACTTCCTTTCTACCTCCTATGTTCCATGGTGTTAAAGCAGATCTCTAGTGGGGAATCCACTCCTACTATGGCCACCTGTACACCTGGAACTTACATTGTTTGAAGAATTATTGGTCATTTCAGGGCAGTCTCACTTTTTGGGAAATGTACATCTTGCTCAAGGTCTGAGGATGTGTTGTCAGCTCTCAGTATCCTTCCTCATTTTGGTCCAAATTTCACAGCATTTGGCAGATTTGCTACATAGATTCTGGTTTAAAATTGTGGTCATATCTTTGTGTTACAGACAACTATAATATTTTTCTCCAGGTTTTTTTTTTCTTGAGAACTTTGGGTGGATTTTGATCAAGAAGAAGGGGGAAGAATAATATTCATGATCATTTGCCCAAAGTCCTTTTGTGTTCTTTTCATTGAATTCTGCAAATTTATATTACACAGTGTACAAGAGGTCATAAATGATGTATATCCACCAGTCTTAGGATTTATATCTGAATTCTCATGAAATCTATCTAAATCTTTGTTTTATAATTTTACTTCCCTCACCTCTCCTCTCCATTCCCTTTGTCCTGCCTTTCTCTACCTCCAAATATCTAGAGTTGCTTTTTTTTCCTTCCCAGTATAGTTTCACAAGTCTCTCTTCTTCCTTTTATAGTGATTTTATTGGTTATCTTTGTGGCAAGAGCTTCCCTCATGCTACACCTCCCTATCTTCTCGAAATTAAACCTTAAGGCCACCTGGCTTAAGAAGTAATGAGTTGATAACAACAACTACCATGATAGTCACAGTCATTATTACCTCTGTTTACCTAACATTTACTTCACTCAGTAATCCTGCTAAAGGTTGTGCGTTTATTATCTCACTTAATTTCTCTAATACCCAAAAAATTTAGTATGATTATATGCAGTTTAAATGTAGAGATGGGAGAAATGTTTTCCCCTAAAACTGGTCCCCGAACTGTGCTCAGAAATGCCACTATATTTGTTTAAGAAAATACTTTGAAAGATCTTTTTGGGGTGGGTGAGCTCTTATGATACCAGAAGAGAAGTGGGGGCAGAGGTTTAGAAGGAGAAAGTTATTGTTTTGCTACTAGAAGGAAAAAGTGAGAGCTTTGAAAGGAGAAGAGAGAGAAATGGAGCCAGAAAACTAGAGGCTGACCCTGAGAACGAGCCAGTAACACTCCTAGTATTGGTGCCTTTGAAGAGCTGTCCCTGCCACTCCTGCACAAGCTGACTGGTCTACCTGCCCTCTCTCTCCATCCCCAAATCTTCCATTCATCTGCTCTGCTTACAACTCCTTGAACAGAGTGGGTTTTCTGGGATTCCTATTAAAGGACCTGGATTGCCCATCTCTGTTAATGCCACAGGTGTCAAAATTACACACATGGGATCAGGGGCTATGAGGAAAGAACACCCCAGGAACTGGAAAATCTATGAGGGAGAGGGTTTTGGACTTTTACTGGCCACAGGATTGGGGCAGGGAGTGTGTTAAGCCATTTTTCCCTCTGTCTGAAGACAGAAAGAGGCTACAGAACACATCTGGATATTATGTGGGTGAGGAAAATGAGGCTCAGAGAAAGTAAACAACCTGCTTAAAGACACTTGGCATATGGAGTGTCTTCTTGATATTGAACAGCATGCTCAGTTCATTTCTGCCTCAAAATATACTGTAATGCAATCTGGAATGTTTTCCCCCCAGATCTGTTCATTGCCATCTCCTTATCCTTTAGCTCTCCACTCAATTCTCTACTCAGAGAAGCTTTCCTTCACCTCTGAGTAAAAACAATGACCATGATATCCCTCTATCTCTTGGCATTTTCTAGAGCATTGTATTCATTACTACTGGATATAATATTACATATTTACTTTTTAGTTTAGCTCCTCTAATAGGGTATAAGCTTCAAGAGGACTGAGAATTTGGTTTCTCTTAGTCAGCACTCTATCCATGGTGCCTAGCACTTAAAGGTACTCAATAAAGATTTGATAAGTCAACTCAATTTTGGGGGTGTCTTTTCTTTTATTATTATTATTATTATTATTTTTACATATCCCCCCCCTTTCTGTTTGCTCTTGCTGTGTGTCCACTCTTCTTGTGTTTTTCTATGTCTGCTTCTTGTCTCCCCCCGTCTTTGCGGCGGCGCGCCGAGTCGGCCCTCTGCGCAGGCCGCTCGCTCGGTCTGTGGGTGGCTCCATTCTGTTTCATGGGCAGCTCCACTCCGTGTTTTGCAAGCAGCAGAGTTCCGTGTTTTGCGGACTGCTTGGCTTCCGTGATTCGTGGGCGGCAGCTCCGTGTTTCACGGGTGACTTTGCCATGCCCGTGGCGGCTCCGCCCTGCCCGTGGCGGCTTTTTGCCTTGCCCATGGTGGCTTTGCCCTGCCCATGGCAGCTTGCCTTTTTCTCAAGGCTGTCTGCCCACTCGGAGAGGTCCCTGGGAACCGAACCCGGGCCCTCCCATGTGGTATACCGGCGCTCTTATCCACTGGGCTATCCAGCCAGCCCCTGGGGGTATCTTTTCTACGTGGGAAACTACCTCTTATCTTTATAATAATTTTCAACTGCCCTGATACAAATTGGCCCATGAGAGTCTAAGCTGATCGTGCAGACCACCTGATCATT
>PVKH010036544.1:0-11578 GCA_004027955.1 Chaetophractus vellerosus | reverse complement strand
GAGGCACCAGAACCAAACCCGGGACCTCCCATGTAGAAGGGAGGTGCTTAGTTGCTTGAGCCACCTCCTCTCCCTGCTTTGTTGTTTCTCATCGTGTTTTCCTCCTTGTGTCTCCTTGTGTACAATCTTGTTGCATCAGCTCACTGCACCAGCTCACTGTCTTGCTTGTCTTCTTTAGGAGGCACCAGGAACCGAACTTGGGACCTCCCATGTCATAGATGAGAGCTTAATTGCTTGAGCCAAATCCTCTTCCCTCAATTTCCTTTTCTATCCTTGGTTTCTTGTCTTCTGTTTTGACTTGGTAACTTATTTGTTTGTTTGTTTTTGTTGGTTGTTTTGGTAATTTCTTTCGTTGTATTAATTTAGTTAGTCTCTGACAGCTTTGTCTGTCTCATTTTTAATGTAATACCAAGTTTCAAGGTACCTAGAAATGTTAATATTTATTCATTTGTTCTACCCAATAACTTCAAAGGGCCAGAATGGACAAAAGAAATACCAGATCAATCTAAAGAGTCATTCAGGACCTATCCACGTGCTTCTTATAAATAAAGAGTCCAGTTCCTCTAAGCCTGTGGTTTTTCCTGTTCCCCCACCTGATGACCTCACACAACCTTCCTCTCAGCCCTCAACTCCAGTGACTCCACAGAAACCCAACCTGGCAACTCAGAATCTGCCTGAGCCACCTGCCTCTGAAAGAAGCGAGAACCTTCAGCAAACACCAGCTACAGATCTATCTTCAGGTGGGTTTAGGCCTCTGTTTTAAAAATTAGAATGTGTATGTGGAAGAGGATTATGAATACTATATTAAACAAGTTGATGATTGAGCTTCTGAATTAGTTAGTTGTGATGTTATTTCTAATATCTAATACAGGAAGCAAAATAGTAAGCTAATTTTAATCAAGTATCCAGTGTCTTCTTTGTGCCCAGTGCTAGGATAGGTATTATGAGGAAAGTTTAAAAACAGATCCTGTCTTTAATGATATTACTACAGATTTGTTTCATAGACAGGATATATTCTTACAGCGAGGATATAAATCTATAAACAAATATATGCAGTTCAGAAATATGCAGTCAGGAACAATATAGTGTGGTTAAGACTTGTATAGAACTATGATTATTGAGTAAGGGAAAGACAATTATGGGCCAAGGTTAGCTGTTTTCCTTAGAATACTGGTTTTTTTTTTGATAAGGTGATCCTCTTTGAGGATAAATTCTTCCCTGAGTGAAACCCCAAGGAATTACTGAGGTGTCAGGGTAGCTAGTGAAATAAATGAATGGCATTTAGAAAGCAGTCCAGTCTCCTTGAAGAGTGCCTATTTGGTTTAAGCCAAAGTTGTTCCTTTTCCCCCTTTTACTATTTAAATATGTCAGCTTTTATCTGAGGTTCACTTCGTTAGGTTCTTTGATCTTCTTAGTAACTCTAGGATAAACTATTGAAATATGTTTTACCTTTAAGAAAAACTAATGTAGAATGCAATGATTTATGCCTCATATTTTTCCATATTCTTTATTGTCATACTTTTTATTTAGGAAGCTTAGTTTTATAGAGTTGATAAATGGTCTTAATTTCAATTATTTAGGAAATCTTGCCTTCCTAACTTGTTTCCTCTATGAAAAGATAAACAGCTAACCTACTAAAAACAGGGCATGAAGAGCAGGGGTCACATCTCCTAAATTTATAAAAATGTCCTTGGTTCCCAGTCTTCTTCTTCACACTTGGTTATGCATTTAGCACCTCCTTATTGATTTCACATAAAGGGCATGTGGTAGGTATTCCTTCAGTGGTTGCTGAAGGAATGAATTCATGCCAATTTAGATGTAGTATTGCAGATAATCAAACATATATTGTACATAATCCATTGTGTTTTTTTTTAACCTTTGGCATGCATCTCATTGGAACGTGGCAGGAGTCAACTACTCTGGGAGTTCACAGTATTTATATGTGAAGCTGAAAAGATCTAACTGGACATGGAATAATTTTCAGTTTCTCATTGCCCATATACTTTCCTCCTTTCTTTCCCCTATAAGTATTTCTATGCCTTAGGACATGGGGATGCACTATAGAAAGTATAGTCCTCAAAAAGCTTATAATCTAATTGGGATGAATACAGCAGACAAGTTTATATGACTTAGACACAATCATTATATTGCCTTCCACAAATAATTTAAAAATATTTCAGTATTTAATGTCTGTATAAGGTTTTGTATTTGGAAATAGTAAGGAAAGTAATTTGCGACCAGATTAGAGAGGGCATTGAATATCAGACTACTGAGTTAAGAATTCATGCAATAAAACCAGGAAAGGTGTGTGACCATGGAAGTAGCACAATTAAAACTGTACACTGGTGAAGCATACTAGAATTAGAAAAGCACACTAGGAAGATGCTTTTGCCCTTGGGAAGCAAAAGAGACTAGGGGCTACGAAGACTGATGATTAGATGTTTGCAGTTATGCAATGTTAAGAGTAACATTAAGGCTAAAACAGGGTGATAACAATGGGAATGGAAGTAAAGAACAAAGTTGAGAAATAATTATTTGGTCAAAATAAGTAAAATATGATGCGTGAGATCTGGAGATAAAGTTATAGGAGGAATGGAAAATGTTTTAAGGTTGGATGGCTGGGAGAATTATGGTACCACTGATTTTGTAAATCAGAGGAGTTTGTTTTAGGAGAAAAATGATGATGAGTCCTTTAGTCTACAACATAGTGAGTGTGGCCATTTAAAGGTAATTCCATGCACAGAGTAGATGTTTGTGACAATGATATGGTAGGACAAGTGAGTGACAAGGCGATGGGAGATTTGGAATTAGAATTCAGAACAAAGAATATGGAATTCATGGATTTAATGATACCACCCCCAAGCCTTTAAATTTGTCAATAACATTCACTGTAAGCTTATATGCAGATCACTTTTCTGGGCCTTAGGGGGTGGGGAATGGCAGTGAAAGAGTGAACAAAAATATTGGTATAAGCACTCTTCACAATTGCCCTGGGAGATATGAAGGTATTATATTCCTTTTACAGATTAGGAAACTGAGGCTCAGAGCAATTGTGACCTAAGAGCATACCCATTCTAGACCAGGACTAAAATCCATGTCCTGTAGACAGTAGGGAGAGTAAGAACTGAAAAAAAGTAATGTCAGTTGACTTTTTTGAAAGATGTGTTCTGAAGCTGACTCTATCAGAAATTGTGCTACAAAAAGTTATATTTCTAATTGTAAATAAAAATTGACTACAACAAAGTAACCATTTAATAAGATTACTTCAACTTGGCCTTTTATGTCATGAAAAAATGAGTTTTCAGTAGGTTTTAATCTCTAAACAGGCTGACAAATGGCGAGTTCTGGATTTCACTGGCAGTAGTATAAGGTGGCCAGATTATATCAGTGGCTAGTAGATAGTGGCTAGATTACAGTCATCATCTGTCCAGTCTTTAGACTGTAATGCACAGCTCCACCACCACCTTATTTCAGCCTTTCAGTTTCAGTCCTGGCAGAAGATGTACATAGGCATCCACTAACTCAAATGAATATCCCTCTCAGCTTCTATTAAACATTGTCCTCTTAGACCAAACTCAATTGACATAGCTAAAATGGTTGAGCCTGAAAGTAACCATCAGATTTTTTATTTTTATTTTTTACTTTTTCCCATTTTCTTCACGTTTGACCCTGGAAGTAGTAGAGCCAATTCCTGAGTTTTTACAATAAAGCATAATTGGAATTCATGCAGCGTCTACAATGCTATAGTGGCTTCTTTCTCCCCTATACCTGTCAGAACCATTTTATTTTGCTAATGATTAGTTAAGTTTCATTTTCTAGAGCTCTTACCACCCCTCTAGTAGAAATATTAGTAATGAATAAAAAAGGATCCAAATGTCAGGCAGCTGATAATTAATAGGGAGAAGAAAAGGTGCTAGAGAAAGCAAAATCTTTGCACCCAGTCTTAGAATTCTTTTGCTATCATAATAATTTGGAAAAGAAAATACTCTGCATGAACAAAAGTAGTGTTCTTTGAGGCTCAAATGTCTCATCAGTAAAAGAGTCATGTTTTAGATGGACTCCAGGGATTCCTTTTGTAGGGTGCAGTTTTTATGTTCACTGTCCCCTTTTACATCCACCCCAATTTTGGGGGGTCCAACAAGCAGGCACCATGACAGGGCTTCTGTTGTTCAAAGCATTACCTTCGGCATGATTCCCACAGTGTTTGATATCAGAATGATATGCCATCAAATTTAGTGGTCTCTTACCCGAGGACTTATCTCATATAACTATAGGAAATGAGCATATAGAGAAATTGGTGCCCTACTTCTGGATTCATCCAGAAGAATTCATGTTTACATTCCTTTACTTCTTCATTAATACTTATATTTAGCAGTAGTAGTACCATCCTGTTGTTCTGGTTTAATGTAGTTTTGCTTTGCTTTTTTTCTTTCTTTCTTTCTTTCTTTCTTTTTTTTAAGGTACAGTTTATCTTTTAAACTCTGAGTTTGGAACTTCTGTAATTGGCAAATTTGAGCCTGTGCCATAGTTGATTGATACCTTGAATTTACAACAGATGCTAAGAACAAGAAACTGCTAATGCATGTTGCTGTAGTCAAGTGTAATTGGGCTTTGTAAATAGCTACAATGGTGAGGTAGAGAATGAGCAGTGTCCCATAAATGTCTCAGGCAAGTGTGAAATTTACTGATATATTTGGAAACCATCCTAGCATTCAGTGGAAATGTCCTAAACAATTTGTTGCCTCAGTTCTCAAATCAGTCTACTTAAAGTGCTGTTTCCTTTTTTTCCTAATGTCTAGAGAAAAATACTTCTGATTTCATAATCTAAGGCAATGAAAAGAGGGTCTCAATACAAAATGCCATAGCTTCACAATAATGCCTTTATTCTATCCAGAGTGAGAGATGACTATTTCTTTTGTTTCTGGTGGTTTTTATTCATTATCGTTAAGGGGTTAATCTAGACAGAGTGGAATAGTTTCAGTAAACTATTAGTGAATATCACACATATGCAATGTCACCTAGAACTTCTGAGCCTATACTACTGTATCAGAGTTCTGATGATTAACCTTAGTTCCTGAATACTTCAAATACTACTTTCTCAACTGAATAGTTCTTATCTATTGAATTGTTCTACTTTCATTAGTGAATTATTGACTCATTGTTATGGTGGTTTAAATTTGCAGGACTCAAGATTTCCTTCAACTTAGTTATAAAACGAGGAAGTAAATTCATTGTACTTTAATTTTTCTTCTCTTAGATCTAATTTGGAACATATTATGAAAAAAAAATACCCAGTATAATCAACAATGTTTTCTTCCTATAAAGTTCCAGGACTTTAACTCTGTACTGTTAATCAGGCTGCTGATTAGACATCCTTGTTTAAATATAACTACTGTCAAAATATATAAGCAAATATAACAAAACCTTATCATATTTCTGTTTCCAGCCGGATCTTTTAGTGGAGATATCATTGATGAGTTAATGTCTTCTGATGGTAAGTAATTTAAAATTTTAGTAACCATCTTACATCAATAATGCTTTTTTAGAATTCTGAAAGTGACAAGTTTTTTCAAAAAATGAGAAACTTGTAATTTCTAACTGCTTATATTTACTGTGATGATTTATTTTTGTCTGCATTTTGAAAGAAAGGAATCCATAAGGGAATTCTTGTCACCTTCACCGAATAAACTCTAAGGTGTTGGCACACTAGCTCTTTTCCCTCATGAAGAAACTAGCCCAAGAAGAGTAAAATAACATGCCTAAATCAACAAGTGACTTGAAAAGCCAGTTTTGTATTAAAAGAATAACACCAGAGATTGAACAATGAAATGCCCCAAATTTCAGAAGGTGGAATGTGAATTTCAAAATGTTTTTCTGTTTTTTTTTAAAAAAAAACTATGAGGCAATATTAAAGTACTTGAATAGTATAAAGTACTATCCAAATAGAAAGCAATGTCATAATTTTTTTTTTTTTTTTGGTTAAGTACAAAAGTACTCTTAAGATAAAATATTTAGTGTTGGGTTAAAGCATTCTACAATTAAGTACAATGTTGTTCTTCAACCCCAAAGCATGACCAATCCTAAAAGACTATAGCAATCTAAGAGCAAGTTCTCTGCAGTGAACCAGTCACCACAAACACTGCCTTTCCCCAGTGCCTTTTATCCATTTTACCTGCCTGACCCCTCTTGGAACTAGAGTTTGTAGTCCATGTTATAATCTTAAAGATGGCTACTCAGTAGCCACTACCCATTGTCTCATCGCTTGTAGTTATTCAGAACCAGGTTCTTCTCAAAGCAGTGATATAATAGTGTGGAAAAACTATGTCCAGAGTAGGCCCCAAGCAGGCTTAGTGATGAGCCAGTTTAAGGCTCCTCTCTCCCAAGTAGTAGCATTTGGAATGGAAGGTATAAGCAGAACAAACCTAATTTATTCATTTGCTATTGACAGTAAATGTTAATGGAGAGGGGGGGACAGAGAAATAAATGTTATTTTATTTAAATAGCATTTACACTTTGAGGCCTGTCTATTCACGGAGTTTGTCATTCAAGCTATTTTTAATTGAAGGAATGAAAGGAGGACTTAAGATTCAAGGCTCTAATGCATCTTAATTTTACTTAAGAGCTAAATGAAAGCTTATTAATTCATGAACAAAAACTCAAGACACTTGGCTACTTATTAGAAACTAATTTACTCTTGACATGAGTCAGAAACAAATTGGAAAAAGCTGGATTACAGAGGCCAGCTGGGTATCACAAGTAACCAGGAGCACATGGGATAAAAAAAGACTTGGAGAGGAAAAAAAAGAAAAACAGAAGCTACCAAGAGGAAAGGGGGGAATGGTAGTTTGCTAGTTATTGCCTTGAGGCACCATAAGTTATGTTACCTACCCTTGTTTCAAAATGCTGATTATCAACCCTAGCTTTAAAGCTCAACCTGGGTAGCTATAAAAACATGTAGTCAAATCCCCACCCCCAAGAAACTTAATTGGTCTGGCATGGAGCCTGCGTATGAATGTTTTGAAAGCTCCCAAAGTGATTGTAATACATAGCTAAGATGAAAAACCACTGTTTTATACAGACTTCAGAGCCACTGGCAAATTATATATGGGACTCATGCAAAACACCTGTTAATTTGACTTGTAGGTTCTTTTTAAAATGAGGAATAAATTTCACACCAAGTTTTCCAGTTTCCATGAACATTACAGTCTATTCAGCAATATGCTGTCTCAACTATTCATAAAATTTAGCCATCAGGAATTTCAAAGTCTACCATTTTTTTCTTAATCTTGGGTCAGGTTCAAATTAGGATGGTAAAGAATGCCCAACCAGGCTCAGAAGAAAGCAGAGTTTAGATTAGTACCCTAGTAGGTAAAGGAGAAGGCTTTTCTGGTGGTTTCCCATCTGTATTAATGGCAAGGCCATCATCTAATCCAAAGAATTTTTAAAATGATTTCAAAAATTTCTCAACATTTTACCTTTCAATAAGCTCTGACAGTACATACCAGAGACCTAGAAAGAGAGAACTGTTAAATCAGCAAATGGTACTGTAACCACTTAGAGATTTACTAAACATTTATGTAGAAGCAGGGAACATCAGCAAATTTATTGTTTTCAAAGTGGTAACTTATTTACAGAAATGCTTCAACTTTTATATGAATTATGTTTTGGTGACAAATTCAGCCAATAAAAATATTGTCTTTAAATGAAAACCTGTCAAAATATATACCAAACAAGTCATTAATTTGATCATTACGTTTGCTATTATGTTTTTTTTTTTTAATTCATTTGTAAAATAGCAAATGTAATTTAATTTGGATTGACAGGAAACTATCTAACACTGAATTTGTTCTTTGTTTGCAGTGTTTCCTCTCTTGAGGCTTTCTCCTACCCCAGCAGATGACTACAACTTTAATTTAGATGATAACGAAGGAGTTTGTGATCTGTTTGATGTCCAGATACTAAATTATTAGATGCCATGGAAACTTGGGACTCTTATCTACCTCTAACTGTGTAACATTGTAGACTTCTTAATAACCTGAGTATTCAAAATAATGAATGTAACATCTTTTTAGTTCACTGATTCTGAAGTGTTCTTCCTAACACCTTTTTTTTTTTTTTACTTCACAAAACTTCAACCATAAAACAAAGGGCTCTAATTGTTTCAGGAGAAAGAATGATAAGGTCCCCCCACTTCCCTTCCAGGTAACTACATTCTGGGATTCCAACTTGTCTTTCAATTCTGAATCTTGTTTTTTCTCTTATGAGAGAAAAGTTAAAGTAGATTTTAGGCCATCAAAAACAAAAAAGTTAGCCCATGGGCTTATCACTTGTCTTATATTTTTACTGCCACAGAAGTGTCCCAATTTCTTTGTCCTTCCAATACAATCAGACGTTCACTGCCACTTACAAAGTGAAGGATGTAAACTAGGACATATTAACTGTTTCAGTGAACAGATTTTGTGAAGTGCCTTCTGTTCTAGCACTTTAAGTTTATCACATTTTGTTGACTTCTGATATTCCACTTTCCTAGATTACAGGAAAGACCTGTTTATGTAGTTTGTTTTTAAAATGTGCCAATGCCTGTACATTAACAAGATTTTTAAAAATAAAATTGTATAAAACATTTATTGGTCTTTTTTTTTGGGAATTTGATGCATCGCCATTGTATTACAACTGAGCCATTAATCTCGTAGCCTCGTCAACATTAACTGGCTTCTTTTCATCACGCTGCTGAGGAATCTGAAGGGAGAAAAGTATATTTAGAAATTTAGATAACAAACAAAAAGTGACTTGTATATAATCTATTATTCAATCTAATTTTTTCCTACATAACTGTGTGTAGAACAATAAATTCTCATACTCAGACTCAAATGTTTTAGAGCCTGAATATGAATGAATATGCTATATACATTTCAAAGTCAAGTACTAAAAATTACATTCAACTTAAGGGGCTTCTAAATTTGGAGTTTATTAGCCTTCAGTTTGTATTTGAGTCATAATGAAAGCAAATGATTACTTACTGGCTGTTTCTGCAGAGGTTCAAGGCAAAGGCCTTTTGAGAAAGATGCAAGTTCCTTTTGTATATCTATAAAAGCTTTATTTACTCTGTTAACTTTTTCATCATTCACAATGTTTATCTTTTAAAAAAAAGAAAAAAAACATTAATCCAAGATCTCATAACCATTAAATATAAAATATATTCAACCTTAATTTAACCTTGTTAAATCTAAAAACTACCAACCCTAACCAATTTGTGGGAAGGAAGCACTCAAACTAAAATTTTTGTAGTCTTGCTAGGAAATTTTAGATGAAAGATTTTGATTTCTTAAAAAGAATTACGTAGCTATGCCTCACACCTAGATTGTATTGGTACAGGCAGGCAAAAATAGGTGGCTACAATCTTTCTAGGCTTTGGTGCTGTATCACTCATCTGTAAAACAGGAACCTGGATCAAATTATTTTAGTGCCCTTCTAACAGTATGCTTCTGAATCCTTCTTTAATCTTCTTCCTTAATGGATACCTGGCAATACCCTGAGGATAGCTTCCCCTGCAGTCCCCCTCTTTTGAGTCTAAGAGGTAGGATAGTTATTACCATTCTTCACTGCTATTACCAAACCATTTCCCCTTCAAAAGCTACATTGAACCTGATGCACCAAGATATTCTGATGCCTCTTCATCACTTCTGTTACCTACCAACACCACAATTACTCTCACCTTCACAAAAGATTTCACTCCAAGCTGACCTCTCTATCCTCAGTGCCTGTGCATCAGTGCTTAGTGGCTTCAACAAAAATCTAATCCTATGGCCTCTTAACCTTTTGAGGTCATCATCTGCCTATAGTCATCCACTCCCATGGACTCAACTAGACCACCTCCTATCCTTCTAATTCACTTAAAGAATTCTTCAATCTCGCTAAAACAACCTCCCACGAATTTCACTATTTTTCACATCTTCATATCCTCACTCTTTCCCTCAGCCACCACAGATTTCATGACCATCATTTTTTTTTTTAAAGATTTATTTATTTTATTACATATCTCCCCTTCCCCCTGCTGCAGCAACGCGCTGAGAGTGGTCACTGCGCAGGTGCGGCTTTCCCCGCTTGTGGGCGGTCTCTGCATCCGTTCACGGCCGGCTTTCAGTTTGCAGGTGGCTGGCTGCGCTCCATCCGCAGGCGACCTGCCCTGCCCGTGGCGGCTTGCCATTCTCAAGGCGGTCTGCCCGCTAGGAGAGGTCCCCGGGAATCGAACCCAGGGCCTCCCATGTGGTATGCCGGCGCCCTATCCACTGGGCTATGGAGCCGGCCCCAACATTTAATCAATCAATTCTTTACGGTTTCTTAATTTTCCTTCCCTCTTTTCCCTTGACCAAACACCTGACTGAACCCAACTGTCACACTTCCCTTACTTGGAATTGAAGTTTCAGAAAATCCTAACTGGCTGACCAGTGTTATTTTCAATTCATGATCATCTTTTAATTTATAATTTATATGCTGCTTAGCAGTCTTAATGCCTTCACCATAGTAAGTTAGCTCACTTTCTGAGAGAACTATTTCATACTCTCAAACTTCCAACCATGTTGGCTACCCACAGTTCTCTCTCTCTGAGGCCCTTCCCACCAGCATACATAAAAAGTTCTAGTTACCTATCTAAAAGGATCCCCCACCCCCGCTTTAGGTCTTAGGGACTTAGTATTTGCTATTATCTGCCTAGAATGTGCTGCTCCCAACTCTTTTCAACTTATAACATTAGCTCCTTTATCATTCAGGTCTTGGCTTAAATGTCCTCTGGACATTTAAGATAAAACTGTTATCCTCAAACTCTATCGTATCACTGAGCCTTGTTTCCTTCATAGCATTTACAAAGTCATAAAACTGCTCAATCAAAAACCTTAACTCAGCTAGCTCATGAAAGCTGAAAGATAAAACGTTACATTTCTATGGACAGTTTTAACAATTATTGAGTCCTGGAGAGGTGACTCCACCTACTACTTAAACTTGAAAATATTTTAAGGAATTTTTGTAATCCACTTAATCCTCATGAAATTTCCCAATATTTTGAAATGTAAACTTGGAGATAAAGTAACCCCTTTCTTTTCATATTTTGCATTTTTAAAAGCAAAGCATTTTATCTTCATTTTACAAGTTTGGTTTGAGTTCCAGATATCTTCAGAGAGATAAGAATTATGGAGGAAAACAAGAGTAGGTGCTGGCGGACATTCCATATCTTGGCTCTCTTAAAAAGTTCTTGAATATATTTGAGTTCAAAGATAAGAACTGTTTTCCATTCTATGGTTATGATTTCTATGCTAATAATAAAGTGATTTATGGATCCAAGCACACTTGTAATTAAAATACTTTTTTCTTTTCAAATATTTGGATTCAAGAAAGATTTTTCTTTTTCATCCTTTGAAAACAAACTGTTTAAAATCATTTTGCTTCTCTGGGACAGGCTAAGAACCTTTGTTTTAAATAACAACATTCAAGTTTTCGGGAGCTTAACACCTATGCTTTTCTTGTAAACAATAAAGTCAGTGTGCTTAATTAATACTCACCTTCTTAAGATTTGTGGTAACTG
>PVKH010036543.1:0-11577 GCA_004027955.1 Chaetophractus vellerosus | reverse complement strand
TGTTATCTTTCTTGATAATACTACTACTCAAAATCATTTAATAATGACATACAAAGAAAAAGATCACAGGAATTTTGGCATATCATTGAAAACTGATGCCATCTGTCTCTATTCTATAGATGAATCACTTTTTACTTCCCAGTAAGACTCCTTGGAGCTGTTTGGCTCATTACACTTCTTGGTTTTCTCATCCCTCAATATTCTCCAAAACTGATTTAATCTCTTTCTCACATACTCCCTACACACTGCCTTTCTTTTTCTTCCATTTCAAGTCCTACCTCCTCTTAATGACTTTTCTGGTCTAGCATCTCCCACAGTAATCTCCTTCTTCATTGTAATACATTGCCTAAATCATTCATTTGACTATTTTCATTAACATTATTGCCTATTATCGTGAGCTCATATATCATACATGAAATCTTATCTCTTAATTTTCTTGGAAAGTAATTGTTCTTATGCTTTTATGTAATTTTTGCAAGGTTCACATATTGTCAGAGCTCAATACACTTGATGAATAATGTTGCATGAATTTACTCTGATGCTAGGATGATTGACTTAATCACAGTAGATATCTCAAAGTCAAAAATTTAAGTATTGAGTCAATTAATTGGTCAAAATGAAGAATTATAAAAACCTGTAACTATATTAAACATTTATTTTAATATAACTTATAAAAATGGATGCACATTCACTAGTTATGCTTAATGTATTTATATGTTTAAAGATCTGCACTATTTTCCTTGCATAGACTACAATATAATGTGTGATTTTCAGCTTGAGTTTCTTCAGAGTGAGTTGGAATTTAAGACAGCTGCTAAGTAATGTGATTGTTAAATGTCTCCAGATTTTTGTGCTTTTCTCAAATCTTTTACAATTTTCTACCTATACATCATTCAACAGAATTTGTTTTCCTCTTATCTTCATCAAGTCTGTCTTAGCATTCAACTTCGTTTTTATACAAGCATCAATACTTCATATTCCAAAACTTATATTTCATTAAAATAACCATATTTAAAGTTTATAATTGCCCTGGCAATGTTAACTGGACTGAGTAGGTTTGGCAATGAACACAAATGACTCTTGATAAAGATTCTACTCAAATTGTACAAGCACACTGTGCATTTATCCAGGACAAATGCTATGCTCTGGGCGTTTGTGATAGAGTTATTTACCCCTGGAAATCATGTTTTTAAACTTAATCCACATTCCATTGGGTGTGAGCCCATTTATAAATAGGAACTTTTGAGGATGTAATTTTTAGTTAAGATATGGTCCAAGTGAATGAGAGTGGATCTTAATTCAGATTACTGGTGGCCTTATAAAGAGAATCAAGAAGTTACAGAAGCCATAAAGGAAAGGACTTTGTCATGTGTAAAGAAGCAAAGATAAATTAAGGAACCCCAAGGATTGTCAGAATCCAGTATCATAACACTACAAACTCAGGGAGAAAGGAAGATCATCAATATCTTGATTTTAGAATTCTTCTAGCCTCAAAACCTTGAGCCAATAAATTTCTCTTTTTAAGCCAATCCATTGTTTGATATTTGTCATATCAGTCTGCCAAACTAAGACAATATCTATCTGCATAATTTACAGAATTGGTTAATTAGAGGTCAGGTAAACCTTTTTATTAAATAACAAAAACTCAACAAATATGAATTGGACAATTAGAAGCTGAGCACTATGGTTATCACTCAGCAGTAATCAGAGTAGAGAAGATGTGGTAAGTGGAGATACAAGAATAAATGAAGGTGAATGCTGACATCAAGGACATTACAATTTCTATGGTGGGTTGTGAGAACCTGAAAAATAGCAGCAAGAGAAGTAAAACATACTCCCTGTGTTAAGACTTATGAAACTGTACACGATTTGAAGCTGAGGAACTGTTTCAAGACTGCCTCCCATCCTCTGCTTTTAACCCTCTCATTCTGGTTGGTTTCTTTTGGTTCCCATTTATACTACTTGTCTTGCTGGGTCCCAACCCTGTTGAGGAATACTAAGAGCAATGGGAATAATCTAAAGTGCCAACTACCACTATGTCTCCGATTTTAAACCACATTACCTCGGGCATGTGAAAAAACTTGAGCGTTTTTCCAGTTCTAAGATTCCTCTCACGCAAATGAGTAAAACAGGTGAGGCAATACAGTTATGAAACTACATGACAAATTACCTACAATGACTTTGAACAAAGTCATTAAGACAAAGAACAAACTGACATGGTTAGCATGAATAAGAGGCTAACATTAATCTCTTTCTACATTTTTCAAATCATTTACCCCATAATAAACCCTCCCCAAGCTTCTCCTCAGCTAGTATCCCCAGGTGGAACTAGTGGCTAGACCATAAGTAAGTGCACCTCTAATTATAATTTACTTCATTTGTGTAAGAGTGTGTTTTCTCTTTTATTAATCATACAATCATCAGCATGTGGAGGGAGTCTCATTGCTTGAAAAATTTGGACTTCCACCTGTTCAGTTCTGTCACAGAAGACCCTCTGCTCCATTTGGTCTAACCTAACTGTTTCTAAGGCCCATTGGATGTTTGTGGTCATTTTGGTTTCATAAGCATGTTGTAAATCTGTGATTTCTGAATTCACTGACTTTATACTTTCTGTGTCTACTGAGAAGCCATCTTATAGTTTCTTTTATAAAGCAATGGCTTCTCTCTCTGAATGCTTTCTTTGATTAATACTGCTTATTCAATCAGCTGCTTACTCCTATTTGCCTTAACTCTTCAGACCAATGTCTGAGTCAGACTGTCTGCTTTACTTTGGTGTTCTTTTTATCCCATTGATGGCTCTACAAATATCTACCTCAATTTCATGCACTAATATTGATAAGCAGGTCTCATAATGCCAATGTGTTTAGTTCAGGTGGCTTGGTCAACACATCTAATTCCTGATAAGCACCCAACTTCTTACATACTAAAAAATGCCACATAATGGAAAATTTGAATAAAATAAATCCTGAGGGAAATTTCCATGTGAAACATTCCTCTATCCTATCTAAAAAACACACCCAATGCACGTGTATGCACATACACACACAAATGTGAAATATTCTAACATTTAACATCTATTTATCAAGAAGTTTAAAACATTATGGGGAACCAGCTGTGGCTTAATCGGTAGGGCTCTGGTTTACCACATGGGAGGCCCCGGGTTTGGTTCCCGGGGCCTCCTCAAGAAGGCAGGCCACCGCGAGCAGGCAAGCCACCGCGAGCAGGCAAGCCGCTGCGAGCAGGCAAGCCGCCACACGGTGAGCTGACTCGGTGGGATGCCATAGCAGGGGGAGATAAGTAGACACAGAAGAACGCAAAAGCAAAATGAACACAGCAAGAACAAGCAGCAAGGGGGGGGGATATATAAATAAATAAAAAATAAATCTTAAAAAAATATTATGTATGAATAATGTATAAAATTTATGAGTGATTTTATAAAACAAGCCAAAATAAAACAAAATAACATTTTGTACAACTACAGTTGGGGTGAGAAGAGGTAGCATATAATTTGAAAAATGACAATCTATTTAGGACAAATATCCTAAAATGGCCACTTGACCACTTTTATCTGGAATGTCAGTATATCCCATCCCTAAGCTGACTCTAGTAGCCAAAGCAGAGTGGAGCAAAAATTTTAATACCTCATTGAAGTGATGATATCAGTAGCAGCTTATTAGGAAAAAAAAAACTCTTAATAAACTGAACAGTAATGAGGATAAGTGTGCAAATTTTGGGAAAATGCTGCCATTTCTCACACAAAGAGTTGCCTAACTCAGCTACAATGGAATTCGTGTTGACACACAATATACTGATCCATTCCTAAAATCCAAATTGTAGATAAAAGAAAAATGAGACTTGAGAATCACATGTCCTTGGATGTGCTCCAGTTCAGTATCTATCACCTACTTCTACATAGGCTGTGGACATTTTTTGGTCTCCTATGTATGTTTTGATCACAGGAGGATTCACACACCACAATTCAATATTCTTAGCACCTCGAACTTTAACTTACAGGATGAAATAAAACATCAAATTGTTCAATTCATGATTAGCACTGAATGAATTTGGCTTACCTTTTGTTCTTTCTATGAAATGAGAAAACTTTACCAGAGCCAATGAGGAATGGATGTGCATACTCTTGCAAGACGAAACAAAGATTTTATTACAGGAAAACAAAGCCACATTCCAATGTTCATAATTAAAGGCAGATGTATTTAAGATTTCTTGGAAATAAAACATGAAAAGATAGCTGTTGAGAAACAGGAAAAGTATTTCTTAGACATAGGATTTATTTGAAATACTGAAGATCCACTAAAATTTTACATCCTAATTTATCATGTTGGGAAATCAACTTATGGGCACAATTCCTGTATTATCAGCATAAAATTCAAGAAATACTCATTGAAAGTCTGCTATATGTGAGGTACTCTATTAAGCATTATGTACTGAAAATATAGAGAACATGGTACCAATCCTCATGATACTAAAAGCCTATAAGAGAGAAAGATGTAAAAAATTAATATTATATATTATGATATGCACAAGTACAAGTGTATTCAAAAGGCTATGCTTCACTGCTGTCTTATTTTAAGAAATTGCCAGGGTCACCCTAACCTTCAGCTCCCTTTTGGAGTCAACATGCTGAAGAAAGCTGGTGCCACGAACAAGATTTGACACTTGAAGCCATAAATGTAGCTATTGCAGCACCTCCCTTAGAAGGAAAGGCTAATGCTGAGCTCCATCGGTACATTTCCAAAGTCTTAGAACTCAGGATGAGTGGTGTGGTTTTGGTTAATGGCTATAAATCTTGTGAGAAAGTGGTGAAGTTTGGGCTTCCACAACTCCATCAAAGAATCTAGCACAGTTCCTTGCACATGGCAAATATGCAATAAATGTCTACTAATAAAGTTAAATTCAAAAATTTGGTCAGATCCACATACCAGGCTATGATTCTAACAATTGTATTCTCTGTCTTTATATCTTTGTTAGTCTTGTTAAAATTTTGTCAATTTTATTGATCTTTTCAATGAAACAACTTTTGGTTTTGTTGTTTCTCTCTATTGATTTTGTTCTCTATTTCATTTAGCGCCACTCCAATTTGGAGATCCACTCATAGGTGTATATATATTTATAAGTGTTACATCTATTTGTTAAATTGACCTCTTTATCAGTATATAGTGACCATCTTTACCTTTCATAACTGTTTTTGACGTTAAATCTATTTTATCTGATATTAGTATAGCTACCGCAGCTCTCTTTTGGGTACTACTTCCACTGTATATTTTTCCATCCTTTCACTTTAAACCTACCTATACCATTGAATTTTAGATCAGTCTCTGCAGACAGCATATGGCTGGGTCATACATTTTTATCCATTTTTCCAGTCTCTGACTTTTATCTAGAGAGTTTATTCAATTTACCTTTAAAGTGACTACTGATATGCAGGATTTCTTCTGTCATTTTCCTATTCCATCTTTGTAATTCTTAAACTTTCTTGTCCCTCAAAAAAATCAAAATTAAAAAAGAAAGAGGCTACAAATAACAACACCTGGATATGAAAAGAGGACATTACTGCCAAACCTACTAAATTTTAAAGCACAATAAAAGGATACTATGATCAACTGTACAATAATAAATTATATAACCTAGATGAAAAGAACAGATTCTTAGAAACACACAAATTACCTACATTGACTCAGGAAGGAAGAGAAGATCTTAACAAACCACTTACTATTAAAGAGATTGAATCAGCAATCAAAAACCTCCTGACAAGGAAAAGGTCATGGCCAGATGGCTTCATAAGGGATTTTTACAAAATATTCCAGGATGACATGCCTCCAAAACTTCTCCAACTCTTCCAAAAAATTGAGGATGCAGGAATAGTTCTTAATTCATTCTATGAGTCCAATGTTACCCACATAGCAAAGCAAAATAAAGATGCCACAAGAAAAGAATATTATAGGCCAATATTTCTTATTGATATACATGCAAACATCCTCAACAAAATACTAGCAAACTGAGTCCAAGAGCACCTTAAAGGACTTACACGCCATGATCAAATGGTATTTATCCCTGGTGTGCAAGTGTGGTTTAACATAAGACAGTCAATTAATGTAATACTCCACATTAACAGAATGAAGGAAAAGAAAAACCATTATCTTCTCAATTGATGCAAAAAAGGCATTTGACAAAATCCAGTTGCCCTTCTTGATAATAACACTTAGAACATTAGGAAGAGAAAGAAACTTCCTCTCTCTGATAAAATGCACACATGAAAAACTCACCGTGAATATCCTAATTAATGGTGAAAGACTGAAAGCTTTTCCTTTAAGATCAGGAACAAGACAATGAGGACCACTGTTTCCACTGTTATTCAGCATTGCATTGACATTCTTATCATAGCAATTAGACAAGATGAAGAAATAAAAGGCATCCAAATTGGAAAAGAAGCAAAGCTTTCCTTATTTGTACATGACATGATCTTATATACACAAAATCCTGAAAAATCCACAGGAAAACTCCTAGAGCTAGTAATAAATACAGCAAAGTGGTGAGGCACAAGATAAACAACAAAAATCATTAGTTTTTCTGTATACAAGTAACAACTAATCAGAAGAAAACATTTAAAAAATTAAATATCTAGGAATATATCTAACCAAGGATGTAAAGGACTTGTACACCAGAAACTACAAATCATTGCTGAAAGAAACCAAAGAAGACCTATATAAATGAAAGGACATTCTGTGTTCATGCATTGGAAGATTAATATTGTTAAGATGTCAATTCTAACCATAGCAACTATAAATTAATCGTAATCCTTACCAAAATTTCTACAATATTTTTTGCTGAAATAGTAAAGCCAATCATCAAATATATAGATGGGTAAGTGGCTCTGAATAGTCAAGGCCATTATGAAAATAACAATGAAGTTTGAAGACTCATACTTCCCAATCTTAAAACTTATTATGAAGCCACAATAATCAAAACAGCAGAGTACAGACACAAGGACAGACATATAGACCAATGAAATTTAATTGAGAGCTCAGAAGTCAACCCTCACATTTATGGTCAACTTATTTTTGCAAGAGGGCAAACTCAATTGGGAAAGAAGATTCTTCATCAAATGGTGTTGGGAAAACTGGATCTCCATTTGCAAAAAGAGAAGGAGGACCTCTAACTAACATCTTATACAAAAATCAACTCAAAGTGCATCAAACACTTAAATATAAAAGCAAGAGCAATCAAAGACCTAGAAGAAAATGTAGGGAAGAATCTTCAGGACTTTTTGTTAGTAAACGGTTTCTTATACTTTACACCCAAAGCACAAACAACAAAAGGAAAAAAAAGATAAATGGGACCTCATCAGAAGTAAAAACTTTTGTGCTTCAAAGAACTTGGACATAAAAGTAAAATGACAAACTGCACAGTGGGAGAAAGTTTTTGGAAACCACAAATCTGATAAGCATGTAATATCCAGAACTTAACAACAAAAAGATGAACAATCCAATTTTAAAAATGGGCTAAAGACTTGAATAGACATCTTTCTGTAGAGGATATACACATGGCCAGAAAGCACATAAAAGATGTTCAACATAATTAAGCATCAGCAAAATGCAAATCAAATCCACAATGAGATACAATTTCACACCCATTAGAGTGTTGTTATTTTTTAAAAAAATGGAAAATTACAAGTGTTGGAGAAGACACAGAGAAAAAGGAACACCCACTCATTGCTGGTGACAATGTAAAATGGTGCAGCTGCTGTGGACAACAGTGTGGCAGTTCCTCAGAAAGTTAAGTATAGACTTACCATACAAACCGGCAATCCCACTACTACGTATATATCCCAAAAATTCAATGCAAGGACTCAAATAAATATTTGCACACCGGTGTTCCTAGTGGCATTATTCACAATTGCAAAGGATGGCAGCAACTCAAGTGTCCATTAACCAATGAACTGGTAAACAAAATGTGGTATATAGATACAATGATTTTATTCAGCCTTATAAAGGAATGAAGTTCTGATACATATGGCAACATGGAGGATCCTGAAGACATAGTGTTGAGTGAAATAAGCCAGACAGTAAAGAACAAATATTGTATGATCTCACCAGATATGTAGTAATTTGAATAACCAAACTCATAGAGACAGAATCTAGAATATAGGTTACCAGAGAATGGGGTTGGGATAAGGAATGGGAAGTTAAGGCTTAAAGTACACAGGCTTCCTATTTGGAATGATGAAAATGTTGTGGTATTGGATGGTGGTGATGGTAGCACAACATTGTGAACATAACTCCATGGAAATATATATCTGAATGTGGTTGAAAGGGGAAATTTTAGGTTGCATGTATGTTAAAAGAATAAAAATTAAAAGATAAAACAGAATCATACAACACAGTGAACCTTATTTTAAATAATGGGCTGTAGTTAACAGTACAATTTTAAAAATGTTCTTTCATGAATTATAACACATATACCACACTATTTCAAGATGCTAATAGTAGGATGTTGTATTGGGAAAATACACCTTTATATATACTATGGGCTATAGTTAATAGTAAAATTATAATATTCTTTCAACTGTATCAAAAGTACCTCACTAATACAAAGTGTTAATAATAGAGGGAGTAAGGTATATGAGAATGCTGTGTTTTTACATGATTTTTCTGTAAACCTACAATTTCTCTAATTAAAAATAAATTTTAAAATATCAGGAGGGCATTCAACATCATTATCTCCCCAGGTAAACCTGAGTATTTCAGTGTGGATAGAATGACATAGATGATTGACAGAGATTGACAGATGACATGAGAAGATTGCAGAAGCCAGATTTTGAATGGCCTTGTATTTCATGCAAAGGATTTTGGCATCTACCCAGAATTCAGTAATTAAAAGTTTTTAAGCAAATAAGTCATTGCATAAATCAGATTTGTGTTTCAGAAATTTAACATTGGTTGTAAAGTGGAGGATGAACAGAAGGAGGTATGATATAACTATGCTTGAACAAGTAAGGATATCCATTTTAGCCATACTTCCTCAACCAATAATTCTAGTATCCTTACCATTTTCCTGGTGCTTTTATTATATTAGCTAATGTAATTCCCATAATAGACAAATGGGCTAGATATTATTATCCCACTGTTGCATGAGGAAACTTAGGTCCAGAAAGTTATATGAGACATTAAAAATAATTTGTATAAGAATAATAATAGTTTTAACTTCCATTGTACTCTTTTTCAGACCATCACAAAAAAACAAATAGAAAATATTTATGCTTATTCTCTTTTAACTTATTTTATTTCTAGTTCTTTCATTAGAAGTATTAATCTAGTGTGAACAGTTGATATATATATAATATTATTGCTGCCAGCATTAACTTTCACCACCACCAGTAACCACACAAACCTTTTAATGTTCTGCAAGAAATAAAAATAAGATGGGAAAAAATAATAAAAAATAAATAAATAAGGGTGGGAAATACTCCAAGGGGGGAATTCAACAATGGTTACTTTAAATATGAAAACAATAGCCCTTTTCAACTCTTTGACATGATTATTCTTTAATGAAAATATATTTTGAACTTTTGGAGTGTTAGAAACAAGTTCTTACTTAAATTTTGTGAGTCACATTTTCTGCATCCTTATTTTATGAAACTGGATTTGTCTCGATACATCTGAATCAAAATAATCTCCCGTTCTTACTATTTTTGGAATCATAGATGTAAAATAAAACTCTAATACTTCCTTACAAACAGATTTTTAACAAAAATTAACATGAAATTGCTCAGTAATGCCCAAATTAACACAAATCAGAGTTCATTACATGGCATTAGAAGCTAATTTATGGAAATCATTATGTAGGCTGTTAGAGAGAGCCATATGCCAATTCCAGAAATACCAAGCATTCAGAATCAGGGTCAATGCCTTCATATTTGCATATGTGATACATTAATTATCTCATGCGCATATAAAATTAAAACTGCATTTTTCTTAAATATTCCCTAAGAAGTTTGCTTAGCATTATGTTATTAAGGCAAATGTTTATTTCTAGATAATTTCTTTTGCATATGTAAATAAAACTATACAAATCATTGTTAGTTACATGTTTATTTTTTTCATTATATAACAAGTGTGATAATTTTAGTTTTCAGAAATGTGTTATTTCATGCTTTCATATTTCTATCTTTATCCTCCATACATTGTCAAGTGTAATAATTCAACAGTTAATTCTGAGATATTTATTTATCCCAAGGTAGAAGTAAATAAATTATTAACAACTGAATTTAAAATATCCTTCCCATTAAACTATTCTGAAAAGTATAAGCCAAGAAACACTTTTAATAAAGTTGATTATTGCTAACAGAAAGTTAATACAGTGTTTTAATATAGATTATTAGCTTCTTATTGAGTTCATTATAAATTTTAAACATTTCCATTCCATAATATATAAAGCATCTACTATAGATATCACATAAAATCTTGAACTCACAAATTACATAAAAGACTAATTTTGATGCCATATCTGTGCAAAAACATCAAATAATTAAGGCAAAATGAAAAATCACTGTGAATTATACAGACCACATGAACTAAAATATGATTCACCTTCACTCTCTTTTCCCTCTCTTTCTCACACATCCCCCCACAGACAAAATTGTGACATTCTAGAGTAATATGCATAGTAAACTTTATATCGAATATCTTAAAGTTACTATCTACACTCTCATCTGTTATACTGAATTAAGTTGGTGAGATATGCAATTAATAAAATGTGTTTTCTTTTGAGCTTATGCATTGCAGTTACAGGAAAGGGGCACTTACCATGATATGACCATCACTCTGAATCAAATTTGGGGGTAGTCTGTAGAAATCCAATGCACATTCCTAACTCTAAATAGCATTACACTATCAAGACTGCTGCAGAATGTGTATGTGTGTGTGTGTTTGTGCATACCTGGTGGCATGTCTGTTCTAGTACTGCTGTCTAATATGCAAATTACATGAAAAGTTGGTGAATGAATTAATTACATAGTTAAAAGGTAAAGTTATCCACTAACATGAAAAAAATTTCACCCCAAAAATAAAAAATAAAACCATGAAATGAACCTACACATTGGGAAACAGCTTTTGAATAAGGTATTTTTTAAAATTTATTTATTATACATCCCCCCCTTCTGCTTGTTCTTGCTGTGTTCATTTTTCTTTGCGTTCCTCTGTGTCTGCCTGTCTCCCCTGCTGGGGCGACCCACTGAGTCAGCCCACTGGCGCGGCAGCCTGCCTGCTCGCGGGGGCTCGCCCTTGCTCACAGGGGCTCTCTTTTGCCCACGGGTGCTTGCCTTTTGCCCGCAGGGGCTTGTCCTGCCCGCAGTGGCATGCCTAGCCCATGGTGGCGTGCCCTGCCCATGCGGCTTGCCTTCTCGAGGCGGTCTGCCCGCCCGGGGAGGCCCTGGGGACCAAACCCGGGCCCTCCCATGTGGTAAACCGGCGCCCTACCAACTGGGCTACAGCTGGCTCCAAAGGTATTTTATTTTATTTTATTTTTATTTTTATTTTTTTGGTTACATATCCCCCCCCC
>PVKH010036541.1:0-11581 GCA_004027955.1 Chaetophractus vellerosus | reverse complement strand
TATTCACTACTTAACTTTCAATATGGCACACAGAACTTGGCTTAAACCAGTGGCTCACAACCTAGAGTGCTTTTTATTATTTTCCTTCCATGAATCCCAGGAATTGCTGGGATGACAACAACCAACCAAGAATGAGTGCATTTTTTTTTCTATTACTAAAGACAGATGGAGGACATTGATCACTAGTTTCTGGGGTCCCACTGATGCATGAGTGGTCTCAGAAAACCCTGTAGTTTTGATAACGATTTATTTACTGCATAGGCCAGAACAGCCTGGAAGCCAAAATATTCTATTTACAGAATTCAGTACAATATAAATTCTTCCCATCATTGCTTTTCAAAATGGGCATCTTCTAAAGAGAAAGAGAGAAAAAAGATAGCTCTTAAAGATGATCATTTGTAGAATGTGTCTAGGTAAATATTTTAGACATGTCAGCCAACACTCAGAAAATTAAAATTATGGAGAGAGGCTCATAAAATTATGAGAGGACCTGTTTAAAAATAAGGATATGGACCAAGAAGATAATTCACTTACGAGGGACTGGCAGGTCATTTTGATCTGGGGGCACCATGTACAATTTTAAAAAGTGGAAATGTCACCACTCCGTTTGCTGGGCGTACTCCTTCAGCTTGGGCTCATCTGTTCAATTCTAGGGGATACTAGTGGCTGTGTTCCTGGAAGTAGGAACGGCATGCTTTCCCCTGGGTCATTCCCATTAGAAAGGGAATAGCCTCTCAGGAGAGATAAGTGGCAGACTTTTGTTTAAGAAATACTGCATTAGATAATCTTTAAAAAGATAGGATGACTGGAACATAATTCTAAACAGCCACATCAAGTACCAAGTATATTAACAGTGCCAAACCCATTACTCCTCCCTGAGGATTTTCTGTTTGGCCCCACAACCTAACATTCCTATTTAGGACGGGTAGGAAAGCAATGACAAGCACAAACCCCGATGATGCTAAAACTGCAGCACGAGGGAAACATAATAAGCATTATAACAGAGTGGGAAAGATGTATGCTTACTTTTTTTTATAGAGAAACAAGGACCATCAAAATTTGCTGGTGAGAGAGCAAACATATGTCACAACTTAGGACAATGAAGTGAAGAACAGACTTAGAAGGAAAAGGAGAGGCCGATATGCAGCTCTTGTACGACTAGATCTTAAAGTGATTGGGCCATGCACTGTGGCCCAACAGAGTTTATTTGCCAGTTCCCAGCTCTGCTTTCCTTTCTACGAAAGAGACAGTCTTTCTCTGACTCTTTTCCATTGTTCCAGAACCTTCTACTCCTATGGACCTGGTGGGAGTTGTCACCTTCCCGGATAATGTCCAGCTGGCCTCACATGAAAGCTCACCACCATCTTTAATTATCTGGTGGGAGAACTGTTAGACACATGGAGTCTCTTTCCCACGACTCACTCCACTCTAACTATCCAAAGAAGTAGCTTTATTTAATTCTGTGGAAGCACTTGAATTTATGCCCCATTAAAGTTTCCCTTTGAAACTTACAAGCTGAAGCCACATCTAACAATTATGACGTTCTCTGGATCCCACGCACATACTAAAAATGGAAAATTCATTTCATGGTCACGGAACCAATAAAAAATATGACTTCATATGAAATGCCTACTTTTTCTTTAAGTAAATTAAATGATTTCAGGTGTTTATAAAAAATATTTATGTTTATAGCATTCCGTAAACACTGGACATGCTCTGAAGATTCTTTTACGTCATAAGAAATTACAGCTTAGACTGGAGGCCAAAATCTTTTCTTCTCCTGTGAGATTTGCTTTCAGTTTCAAATTTAATTCTAGCATCTTTTATTTTTTAGTAACAGGGTCAAGATTAGATTTCTTAATATTTATTTTCTTACTCATTTTTCATTAGCTACAGAAAAAAAAAAACAAAAAACAAGCAATGTTAAGTTTCCCACCTCCAGACTTGGTGGTCCCTAGGCGTGACCATCTTGGGTGAGTCAATCAGTCAACAAATCTAAGTTCCTACTATGCGCTAGCTAGGATCAAAGTTTTATAGACAAAGCTGAGCTTGTCACATTCCTAAGGGAGATCAGGGCCTCAACTTTCATGTAACGTCAAATGCTTGACAGAATTGAGACCTCCTCAAAATTGCCTAGAGTATTTGCTAAGAGAAGTGACCCCTCGCTTTTTACCTGGCTTTTTGGGGAATGCTAAGAGCATCCTCTGTAATGAATACAAGAACCAAGAGCTCCGACTTCATCAAGCCCTCCTGCAAATATTCACAGTACCTCCTGGCTACGGTGATCTCTGGGCTTGTGCCTTAACGTCCCTGGAAGATCGTGAAAGAAGCAGCGGAAAGTTCTAGACCTGCAGTTGCTCTGGAGTTCCTATGTCCTGGAACAAATGGTGAGAGATGGGTCTACTCTAGGGGATCTTTGCAGCAATGAGGGCACTTTCTGGATGCTCAGCATGAGACCTGGCCCAAATTCTACTGGCCTGGTTTCAGGGCCATCCATGATCGGCCCCAGCCTTTAGCCACCACTTCCCTATGTACACCCTATTCAATCATGCCATCAGAACTCCTTGCTTTTCCTCAACTGTGCTTAAAGCTGTGCCAGGCTTCCAGATCTTGGCTCATGCTATTCTCTGTCTGTAATGCCCTCCTTTCTCATCTCTTGTATATTCTCTAAGCTAATTAATTTAAAATGTCACAATTCCCATGAATGAAGGCTTCTCTTACTCATGCCCCAACTAGAAGTCTCTCTTTTTCCTCTGAATTCCCACACACATTTTCTATCTGTACTACTCTTACATTACCACCTTTTAAATTGTATAACAGTCATCTCTTTTTATTTGCTACCTTCTCTGTAAAAAGGCACTAGAGTCCAGAGTCCAGACATATTGGACTGTCTTACTGAAGGTGACATTTCCAGCCTCTAGCCCTGTAATTCCATGATTTAGATACTGTGTTCTGCACAGCCCCAGGGTTTCCTAGAAGGGTCTTGAGACTACCTGGTGGGAGCAGAGGGTGGGCAAGCCCCACTTTGTGCTTCAGTTAGTTTAGCTTCATTTTAACTCTTTTATAGATTGGAACTCATCCAAGTTTTTTTTTTTTTTAAAGCTTTCTGGTGGGTTAAGACCAAAAGGAAACCTCTGTAATACTGTCAGATAAACGAGTAGAATTACATTTGATGCCTCTAGCACTTTCTCCCTTCAGATATAATGAAATCTGATGATCAAAAATGAGTAGCCAAGGTTCAGAGTGGCTGATAATCTGAGAATATGGACAGAATGGAGGGCCCCTTTCTCTGTTCCTGTACTGAGCAACAAGAAAAAGGCAGCGCAACAAGTTATGGAAACACTCCTCCTAAAAAGTTCTGTCCAGGCACTTTTATCTCATCTAATTCCAACTACTAATTCAATTGTTCCTCTAATGTTCAGAAAGAAATGCAGATGAACACAAATGAGTTAAATGACATAGTCAAGGTCTCCTTATTAATGAAAAAAAAATGCTTAATCATATTCATATCTCACAAAACCAAACCCCATATTCTTTTTTCCCCCTTTTTGGCCTTTAGCATTAATACAGTACCTTCTTTGCTTTTGCTACAAAAACATTACAATGTTATTAGCTCTAGTCTACAGATTACATTAGTTATAATCACATTCTTAACACCTGGAAGTAGAAGACTATTCTTATATATTATTAATAAAATATTAATCCTATTATTAATTATTGAGCACCTTATATTAAAATTTTATAGAAGGCCCTTCAAGCTCTGAGTGAGTCATCTGTAAGGTGCTCAGTGGAATTGCCCTGGCGCCTGGTCCTGCTGTGTGTGCGTCCATGAGCAGGTCCTGAACGGAACTTCAGGGACGTAGGAGAGAGTTACACATGTGCTGATGCCTCTTCAGCCCTCTCCTCCTTCCCCTCAATGAATCTACTCTGCCTTCAGCCTTCCCCATCACTGTAAATAGAACTAACATCTACCCCGTGCTCAAAATCCAGGAGTTATCCTTGATTTCGCTCTTTCCTTCACTCCTCACATCCAATTCACCAGTAAATGCTGCTGGGTCTACCTCTAAAATATACTCTGAAGCAGCCACTTCTCTCCACCAGGCGCTGCTCCCAACTGCTGTGGTCCAAGGCATTAGTTGTCTCATATCTGCATTACCGAGACAGCCTCTCTGGGTTTCTGCCTTCTCCTCCTAGAATCACTTGTCCAGGTAGCGACAGAAGTGAAACCTGTTAAAACTCCCAAAGAGTTTCTCATGAAACACAGAATAAAACTCTAACTCCTAACTGGTAAAAACCATGTAGCTAGCATTTATATTTCACTCCAAATTAAACAAATTTGCTTGTTCTAATAGCTTTCAGTTGGGGAGTTTTCCTTTCTTTAAAAAAGAAAACAGAGGATATCTGAGCAGAGAGACATAAAACCTGGCATAACACTAAGAAACAGAAATAACTTACGGCTTCAGATTTGGGAGGCACTGGAGGTGGAGGTAGGGCAATATCTGAAGGCTTCATTGCTGCTTCCAGAGTACCAGGGACAGGGAGAGGAGAATTTCCACATTTGGACCGGAGAGAACTTCTGAAATTATCACATCGGCTTTTCTCACTCAGGGAGCGAGTGAGAGGCTGATGGCTGGGCTTGCCTTCATCCAGCCACAGCTCTTCGTAAGGAAGTTCTGACTTCCCCGGGATGCCTGCCGATTCTTCACTCGCTTCTGGAAAAAGGTAGTCGCTCCCACTATCCCCAGAGTCCTGATAAGGCAGGATGTCATGAGGAAAGGGGGCCCACTCTCCCCCCAGGTCCCTGCAGCCGTGGAGGTTCACCTCGCTGTTGCCATGGAGATTGTTGCCATACACGCAGACCGAGAGCCGGTGGAAGGACTGGGTGAGCTCGTCCCGGGCGTAGCTAAGGGAACTGGGCACGTGGTTGTGGCCAGAGCACCGGCCCTTCTTGGGGCTCTTGCAGTCCTCACTCCAGTCGGTTTTCACATCACGGACAGCCCGCGAATACTCGTCGATGTCGAACTGTTCTTGGCAGATTCCCAGCCAGTGATGGACCAGGGTTTCGGGCCACATCTCCCCCTTGACCAGGTGTTCTGGGAGGCTAAACTTGGGAACGGTCAAGTGCAAAGGGAAGTGCATGGGCAGGACCTTGTTGTTCCGCAGCACACAGCAGACCACCACCGTCTTGGTCTGGATGTTCACAAACTTGTAGCGGTGCCCTTCGCGGATGAAGTGGAGGTCGTACGGGTTTCTCGGCGGAGGACTTGGCACAGTCACATTCACAGGAAGCCGGGTTTTCTCGACAATGTTGCGGATGGTGTGCTCACCCTCCTGCATCTGAAGTTCCAAGGGACTTCGGGTGCTGAATCTGCCCTTGCACTGGAATGGAAGGCTAATGCTTTCGTTGGTCCGGTGGTTCATGCAGATGAGGCAAGGCATTTTGCCTTTACCAAGCTTGCTGATGGAGTTGAGCTTCCCAATCTTTTTGAAGATTGTGTTGAGTCGTGACTTTTCCTTGAAAGTCTTTGCGTAAAGGATCTCTGCCTGCCCCATTAGAGTGAGTTCATCCCCAGTACAGAGGGTGATGTTGTAAACTTCTGTGTCTTCATTGCATTCCCCTGAAGCGACCTACAATATAATAAATCGTATTTTAGGTTAACCTCCCTCAGTCTAGTCATATGAAGAAGAGCTTGCTATTAAGACACATACACCCACAGGAAATTACTGTACTGGGTTTTAGTAGTGAATTTAGACACTCCATTTCTTTTATAATATTTAAGTGGCTAACAACAAATTTTTGTCTAAAATATTAGTTTTGACTTTTAAAAACATGTTTTATTTTTCCTTCATGAAGACAGAAGTAATCTATGCTCATTAATAAAAATCTGGGAAATATAGAGAAAAAACACAAAGAAAATAACACCCAAGAGCCTTAATAAGCAATAGTCACAGTTAATGGTTTTATAAAGAGCCTTCCAACTTTCCCCCTATATATGCAGGGTAGTTGATTATATGGAAAATTATTTTTGAACATTATTACTTTTTTAGTTATAAATAATGCCTTTGTGAACATCACCACAGAAAATTCTTTATGTTTAGATTTTACTAAATTTTCTAAATTTTAATTAGGATAAATAATTATTAAAATTTTTTAAATTAGAGAAGTTGTAAGTTCATCACAAATCATGCCAAAAAAAATACAGCATCCCCATAAAACTCCCTCCCTATTACTAATACTTTGCATTAGTTTGGCATCTTTGTTATATTTCATGAAAGAATATTATAATTGTACTATTAACTATAATCCACAGTTTACACTAAGGTGTATTTTCCTCCCCCACATTCCACCTTACTAACACCTTTCATTAGTGTGGTACGTTTGCCATAATTCGTGAAAAAAGATTTTCGTAATTGTACTATTAACTATAGCTCATCATTTACAATAGGGTTCACTGTGTTGTACAGTACTATGTTTTATCTTTTAACTTTTATTCTAGTAACATATATATGATCTAAGATTGCTCCTTTTAACCATCTTCACATAATTCAGTGCTGTTAATTACTCACAATGTGCTACCATCTCCAAAACTTTACAATCAACCTGAACAGAAATTCTGTATAAATTAAGCATTAATTTAAAGAAGAGCTTGTTATTAAGACACACACACACACACACACACACACACACACACACACAGAGACGAAAATAGCATTCTGGGTTTTAGTAGTGAATTTAGATACTCCATTTCTTTTTTTTTTTTTTAAGATTTATTTTTTATTTATTATATATGCCCCACCTTGCTGCTTGTTCTTGCTGTATTCATTTTTGCTTTTTGCGTTCTTCTATGTCTGCTTGTCTCCCCCTGCTGCGGCATCCCGCCGAGTCAGCTCACCGCGCGGCAGTCTGCCTGCCCGCGGCGGCCAGCCCTGCCCGCGGTGGCTTGCCCTGCTGGCGGCGGCTTGCATTCTCGAGGCTGTCTGCCTGCTTGAGACCCAGGGCCTCCCATGTGGTAAACCGGAGCCCTACCAATTGAGCTACAGCTGGTTCCCACTCCATTTCTTTTATAATATTTAAGTGGCTAACAATAACAAATTTTTGTTTGAGATATCAGTTTAGACAAACTTTCTAAAAATTTTCTTTCCTTTTACTTTCTTGTAAAAATAATTCATATTTATATAAAATAACCATGTAAAAATGAAAAAATTCTATTCAATCTTACCACTAAAGATAATCTTTGTTAACAGCTTTGTATCAATAGAAAGAAGAAAAAAAGCAATGGGATCTATCAATCTATCTCAGAATTCACACATACAATCTTGATACCTGAGTTTTTAAATATAATTTACACATCTTCCCTTGTGTATATACTTCATCATCACTGGTTCTGATGATGATGTAATGTAAATGTGTCATAGTTTATTTGACCAATTCTTCATTGTTAGACACGTGTTTTCCCTATGATTGGCAATTATAACTAGTACTGCCATGAACATTTTTTTAAATGGTTCAATTGTTTCTTTAGGATAAAGTTCCAGAAGTAGAATTGCATAGAGAAAAGTTATGTATATGTTTGAAAGGTCTAATATGTATTGCCCACTGGGCTTCATCAATGTTTTATGAATTTATAATGTTATATGAATTTATACTTCAACCAGCATTTTTTGAAAGTCCTATCTCCTCATACCTAAACTGAGTAAGTTATTTCATGATTGTCCATATGAAAGGTAAAGCATGCATCCTGAATTTATTCTTGAATATCTTTTTGACTATTAGTGTGATTGAATTGTTTTGGTATTTATTTATTTGGCTATTTCAATCTCTTCTTTTGTGAATTTCTTGTGTCCCTTGCCCATTTTTCTACTGGATGGTCATCTTATTGATATCTTTTATATAAGGGAAGGTAATTAATACTGTATATATTTGTTAATTTGTTGCTTGGATTTCAATGTTGTAGCTTCTTTAAGTACTAAAGTTTTATTTTTTCTATGTAGTCAACATTTTAAAAATGTTTCTTTGTTACTTCATTCTTGGGTGTTATACTTCTAGTTGAGTTCTTAGGGTTCAATGGTTCTGAACCGGGAATGACCTACCCCCCACCCCTCACCCACACTTACTCCCCCCCTGGGAACAACTGAAAATGCCTGGAGGCATTTTTAATTGTTACAACTGGGCATGCTACTTGCATCTAGGGGATGAAGACCAGGGATATTGTTAAACATCCTACAATTCATGGAATAGCTTCCTATATCAAAGTATCATCCAAGAAATATAAAAGTAGTGAGTTTGAGAAATCCTGCTATAATTACCAATATTTTTTTCTTCCAGTATTTTGACAGCTTGTTAAATATTTAACATATTTAACTGAAATTTCTTTGGTGGATTATCTGATATAGGGATCTAACTTTAATTTTTTTCTAACAGTTAACTGCAAGTTTGGTACATTTTCCTAAAGAATCAATTCCTTTCATCATTGATTTGAAATACCACTTTTATCATATAAAGTTTATACCTACTTACATAATGTACACATGTATTTGCATCTATTTTGGAGCCATTTATCCTAATTACCTTTCTGTCTACTTTTCCATTATAACTAGACTGGCTTTAATTACTATAGCTTTATCTTACATTTCCAGATCTGATAACAAAAGCCCATACTTTTGGATAATCTGACTCAAAAAGGTTTGGATGGCTGAAACAACAAAACCAAAGTCAAAAGTCAAATGACAGATTGAGAGAAAAGCTTTGCAATACATCACAGATAAAGGGCTATTATCTCTAACATATAAAAAGTGAGAAAATCTGACAGAAAACTAGGCAAAGGACATTAAAAAAATCCACTAAAAAAAAAAGCACAATGACCTTCAAACCTATCAAAAGGTGTTTAACTTCACTCATGAAAATACAAATGAAAATTAAAACTACACTGAAATTCAAAAGCTTGACATCACATTTTATTGGTTAGAATGTGAAAAAATAGACACTTTCATAACACAGTTGGTGGGATGGTAAAATGATACAACCTTGTGGAGAGGAAGTTGGCAGTAATTAACCAAACTACTTATGCATTTATCTCTCCATCCACAATCCTGTTTCTAGAAATCCACAGTGAAGACATTATTCCAACAATAATACATATGTACAAGGTTATTCATTGAAGCATTATTTACATTTACAAAATATTGTAAGTGACTTAAGTACCCAAAAATGGGAGAATGATTGAATAAACTTTGGGATGTACACATGATATTACTATGCTAAAAAGAATGAGGATGATTTCAACGAATTGATATGGAGTGAATTACTGGGTGTACAGTTAAGTGAAAAAGAAAAGCAGAGTGCAAAGAAGTTTACATGGTATACTATCTTTTTGTGTAAGAAAGAAGGGAAAATTAGTATATACATTTTCTTCTCATTTTTTGTAAGAAAAAAAGGAACACAGGAAAAATAAACTAGGAAACAATGAAATTGGCTACTTACAGGAGGCAGGGGAAAGAGGCACTGTGTATACCTTTCCACAGAATTTTGACTTTTTGTAAGTATATTAATGCCTTATATATTCAAAAAAATAAAATTAAGTCAAGGACTTTAAAAAACTTAAAACTGATCATAAATGGAAACAAATGAATTCAACTGTATTTCAAATGAATAAATTAGTTCTCTGAGGAGAGAGACAGATAATCCAAGTAACTGGAATACTATACTTTAACTATATTATTAGTCCAGACAGGGAAGAAAAAGCACAACAAATAATGTATTCTTTTTAGATTTGTTTTTTTTTGTAAGGATATATGCTATGATTCTGAAACAACTTTATGTGTATTATGGGATTGAACAAATGAGCAAATGTGTTGTTATTTTGGGAGCCTGAGTTCTCACTGTGAAAGGAATGAGACAGAAACATGGAACGGAGGTGCAAGAAAGAGCCCCATGAGGTTAAACTGGAATTGGAGTTATGAGTATCCACTCATAATGTAAGGAAAAAAAGTAAAAAAAAAAAAAAAGGGAACACACACACACACACATACACACACACACTCTTCTAAGGTTTCCAAGGGACTAGCAGCAAAAACTCCAGGATCAATAAACATACGTAGTGTCCAACCTTTAGTCTTTAAATACCACTTCCCACTGAAAAGAGTCAGAGCTTTCTGGAAAATTAACTGATTCCAGGGCTACAGCAGAAAAGGTGCAAGATGAGCCTGGAACATCATGTGCCAGAAAGCAAAGGTGTGCTCAGATGTCATCAAAAGGACACAGAACCAGTCTAAATGGGCTCTAGTCTGAACAGGCTCCCACTCTGGAACAATTTGAACATTACAATAAAGACAGACAATAATGGATTATAATTCGCTGAATAAAACAGGCATCTGTGAGTCCATGCAGATAACAAAATAAATGTGGAAGAGTAGTGGGAATGGAAAAAAAATCATTTGCAACTGTTATAGTAAAACTTAGTTTATATAAGAATTATCAATGGATGCTATATTTATAGGGGAAAGTTTAAGAAGCAGGTTATCTGTATGGTTTGCTTTAAAGTATCTTTCCCCAAAATGCATATTAATTGCAAGGGGGAAAAAGTACATAGTGGTGAAACCGGACAACACCTTCGCCAGGTGATCAAATTTAATATTACTGACGTGGGGCAAACCAACATTCTGTGCCTCCAAATGTGATTCCCACAGAACTTCGCCACCTCACTCAGGGAACACCGCAGCCCAAACTGCACTACCGGAATCTAATCGTGAGGAAACTTCACACAAACCCAAACAGAGAAATACTCTATAAAATAAATGGTTTGTATTCTTCAAAAATATCAATGACATGAAAGACAAAGAAAGACTGAAGAACTGTTACAGATTAAAGGGAAATAAAGAAAAATGAAAACTAACTGCAATAAGAGACCCTGGTATGGATTCTGTACTAAAGAAAAAATTGATATAATGGACACTATTGGGACAACTGACAAATTTGGAATACGGACTGCACTGCATTGCTTAAATTTCCTGAACGTATGTAGTTTCATAAGAAAATACCCTTGTTCTTAGGAAAGACACACTGACATAAGGGGCAAAGGCCATAACATAAGCAATTCACTCTCAAATGGCCAAGAAAAAATTATATAAATATATATATACGTGTAAAGAGAGAGGGGGTAGAGGATTATAAAAAAAATATGGTGAAATGTAAAAAACTGGTGAATCTGGGTAAAGTGTATAGGGCATTCTTATATTATTCTTGCAATATTTCTTTAAGTTTGAAATTATTTCAAAATAAAAAGTTAAAAAATAAAAACATGACAATAGAAAAGTTTTTAGATATTTCTGTCTACTTGTTTTCCTAGAAAAACTTTAGAATTATTTTGTCCATGATTTGCTTTGATAATTTTATTGGAAGGGCATTAAACCTACAAAGCGTTTTGAGAAGTGATGGTCATTATAATATTTCCAAATAGGCACATGATTAACTCTCTCCATTTATTCAGATCTATCATTTCCCTTACTAACATTTATTTTTGTTCTTCCTTATTAATCCCTACCCATTTGCTGTTGATTCTTAGGTGTAGAACATGATTTGTTC
>PVKH010036540.1:0-11552 GCA_004027955.1 Chaetophractus vellerosus | reverse complement strand
AAGTTAAAAAAAGACAGATAAACCAAAGACATAATGACAATTAAATACAATATATGATGTGATCAGGGAATGGAGGAAAAAGGTTCAAAGAACATTATTGGGGCATAAAACAACTGGAATATTGACGGTAAGATTTATGTCAGTTAAATTTCTTGAACCAGATAACTGCACTTGAGGTGATTATGTAAGTGAATACCCCTTTTCCATAGGAAATGGTCATTAAAGTATTCTGTGTTGAATGAGTATGATGTGTGACCCACTCTCAAATATTCAGAAAATAGTTAAATAAATAGATGTATAGAATTATATGGCAAATGTGGCAAAATACTAAAATACTAAGGTGGAGGGAGTTTTTGTTTGAGTTCTCTGTATGTAGTTTGTATTATCTTTGCAATTGATATGTAAATTTGAAATTATTTCAAAATAAAAAGTCAAAAATACTAGTTGAGAAGGCTTCCTTATGCCTCTGTTTTCTTCTTTTTTTAAAAAAATATTTTTAGAAATGAACACCCTCTTTTTCCTTCCCCTCATATCCTCCTCCATAATAACCTCTAACCTGCTTACTATAATGGAAAATTTCTATTTCTAGTCATCTTTTATAAATGACATTATACAATTTTTGTCCTTATGTGTCTTGCTTATTTCACTGAGCATAATGTTTTTTAGTTTCTTCCATGTTGCAGCATGGAAAATGCTTGCTTTTTTCTTGTGACTGAATAAAATTCCATTGTGTCTGTGTGCTACATTTTTTTATCCATTCATTTGTTGGTGGACACTTGGGTTGTTTCTGAATTTGGGCTATTGTGAATAATGCTGCTGTAACACTGGTATGCAAGTATCTGTTTGCAACATTGTTTTTACTCTCTTCAGTTATATGGGGTTGCTGAGTCATATGGTAATTCTATATTTAACTTTTTGAGTAACTGCAACATTGCATCCCACAGTCACTGCACCAGTTTACATTCCCACCAACAATGAACTAGATTTCCAATTTCTCTACATCCTCTCCATTTATTATTCCATTTATTAAAAAAAAAAAACCCAACCTTGTAGGTATGAAGTTGGGATGGTTTGAAACTGTATGTATCGCAGAAAAGCATGTCCTTAAGTTAATCCATTCTTGTGGGTGTGGACCCATTGTAAATTGGGTCTTTTGATGAGGCTACTTCAGTTAAGGTGTGACCCATCTCATTCAGGATGGATCTTTATTCTATTACTGGAATCCTTTATAAAAGAATGATATTCACATAAAGAGAGAAAAACCCATGAAAGCAAGAGCTGAAAGCAATGAAGCCTGGAAGTGAAGGAATGAGATCAGCACATGCTGCAATGTACCACATGGAAATATGGCAGAGGAGCCAAGTATCGCCAGCAGGTCATCGGGGAAAAAACATCACCTTGATGATTCCTTGATTTGGTCATTTTCCTGGACTCTAATCATGAGCAAATAAATCCCCATTGTTTAAACCAATCCATACCATAGTATTTGCTGGAGCAGCCTAGGAAACTAAAACAGATGTTGATCATCTTTTCATTTGTTATTGGCCATACATAGATCTTCTTTGATGAAATGTCTATTCAAGTTCTTTTTCCATTTTTTAATTGGGCTGTTTGTCTTTTTGTTGTTGCATTTTAACAGTTCTTTATATAGACTGGATATTAAACCCTTAGCTGATATATGACTTGGAACTATTTTCTCCCACTCTGTAGGTTGTCTTCTCAGTTTCTTGATAATGACCTTTGAGGCCCAAAACTTTTTGAATTTTGGTGAATGCAGATTGATCTATTTTTTGTTGTTGTTGCTTATACTATTGGTGTCATATCTAGAAATCCGTTGCCGAATCCCAGGTCTTAAATATTTGCCCCTATGCTTTCTTCTAAGAGTTTTATAGTTTTAGTTCTTATGTTTAGTTTCTTGGTCCATTAAAATTGACTTATGTTTATGATTAGAGTCAGGACTTAATTTCATTTGTCTGCATGTAGATATCCAGTTTTCCCAAAACTATTTGTTGAAGAGACTATTCTTTCCTTACTGCATGTCAAAAATTGTCAAAAATCAATTGGCCAAAGATGTGTGGTTCCTTTTCTGAACATTCTGTTCTGTTCCTCTTATCTAATTGCCTATCTTTATGCAAGTACTACAGTGTTTTGCTTACTTTTGCTTTGTAATACAATTTGAAATTGGGAAGTGTGAGCCCTCCAAACCTGTTCTTCTATTTAAAGATTGTTTGGGATATTTGGGACCGTTTGAAGTTCCATTTAAATTTGAGGATTAATTTTCCTTTTCTGCAAAAAAAAAAAAAAGGCTTCTGGAATTTTAATGGAGGTTGAATTAATTTTTTTAACAAATCAGTTTTATTGATACATATTAATAAAACATATTGCTTTGGGAAATATTGAAATACTACAACATTAACTTTTCCAATCCATGAACGTGGGATGTCTTGCCATATATATAGGTCTTCTTTAATTTCTTCCAAAGGTATTTTGTCTTTTTCAGTATACAAGTCTTTTTTATCCTTAACTAAATTTATTTCTGAAATTTTATTCTTATAGATGCTACTGTACATGGAATTGTTTTCTTAATTTTCTCTTTGTAAAGGAACACAATTGCTTTTTGCATGTTGATCTTGTACATGCCATAGTGCTGAATTTATTTATTACCTATAAGAATTTTCTTGTGGATCCTTTTGGATTTTTACATATAAAATCATATCATCTGCAAACAGAGATAATTACTTCTTCCACTCTAATTTTGATACCTCTAATTTCTTGTTTTGCATGATCACTCTGGTAAGAACTTCCAGTACAATAGTGAATAGCAGTGCTGAAACTGGGCATGATTGTCTTGCTCCTTATCTTAAAGGGAAAGCCTAAAGTTTTCACCATTGTGTATGATGGCAGTTATGATGTTCATAAATGGTCTTTTTCCTGTTGTGAAAACTACTTTTCTGAGTCTTTTTATCAAGTAGGGGTGCTGGATTTTGTTGAATGCCTTTTCTGCATCTACTGAGATAAATGTGTTTTTCCCCCCATTCTATTTAAGTAGTGTATTTGATTGATTTTTATGTTGACCCACTCTTGCATTCCTGGGAGGAATCATACTTGGTCACAGTGTATAATATTATAATCTTTTTAATATGCCATTGGGTTTGGTTTGCTGGTATTTTGTTGGGGATTTTGGATTCTATGTTCACAAGGGAAATTCATCTGAAAATTTTTCTTGTGATTCTCTACCAGGAATTCATATCAGAGTAACACTGGCCTTGTAGAATGAATTAGGAAGTATTCCTTCCCTTGGATTATTTGGAAGAGTTTGAGAATGATTGACATTAATTATTCTGTAAATATTTGGTAGAATTCATCAGTGAAGCCATGTGATTTAGACTTGTCTTTGGCAGAAGGTTTTTAATTATTGTTTCAATCTCTATACCTGCTACAGATTTCTTGCCATTTTCTATTTCTTCTTGAGTCAATTTGGGTAATTGATATATTTCTAAGAATTTTCCATTTCTTCTAGATTTTCTAGATTCTGACCATACAATTGTTCATAATATTCTCTTAGAATTATTTAATTTTGTAAGGTTAGTAGTGATAT
Source organism: Chaetophractus vellerosus (assembly GCA_004027955.1). Taxonomy (NCBI): domain Eukaryota; kingdom Metazoa; phylum Chordata; class Mammalia; order Cingulata; family Chlamyphoridae; genus Chaetophractus; species Chaetophractus vellerosus. Next base: position 7,954 of record PVKH010036540.1, on the reverse strand, counting down.
CATCATTTTCCTTTTTGATTTTAGTTATTTGTGTCTTTTCTCTTTTTCTCTTTGTCAGTCTTGCTAAAAGTTTATTAGTTTTATTGATGTTTTTCAAAGAACCAACTTTTTATTTTGTTTATTCTCTCAATTTTTTTTCTATTCTCCATTTCATTTTTCTCTGCTCTAATATTAATTCCTTTCTTCTGATAAATTTGTGTTACTTTGTTTTATTTTCATAGTTCCTCAAGATGTAGTGTTAGGATATTTTAAGATCTTTCTTCTTTTTTAATATAATTATTCATAGCAGTAAATGTCCCTCTGAGCACTGCTTTTGCTGCATATAGTATATTTTGGTGGTGGTTTTTCTTGTGTCCTCAAGTCTATGGTCTAAAATTCACTCATTTTCAGATTTTCTAGCTTTTTTCTTAATCTAAGGATGGTAGTAATGACTTACAAGCTCTTTTCTTGTCAGGCTGGAAACTGGAAGCACAATCATTGTCTTTTCATTGGTGTACATAATATATTTATATTTACAATTATTATTAATAAAATAAGAATAAACCTTTGTTATTTGCTTTCTATTCATTTAATATTTTCTTTATTATTATTTATTAATTAAATATAACACATTGTGTTTTTCTTTTAATAGATACCTGAGATTATAAAATAAATCCTGGGTTTACTATAGCATACCTTACATTTTCTTTTAACTCTTTAAAAATATCACCCCATTATCTTATAGATTTTATTCTTTCTGTTGAAACTCAATCATTGTTCTTATTGTTGCTTTTTAAAAAGAAATGTGGCTGTTCAATTTTGTTACTTTTAAGATATTCTTTTTGTCTTTGTATTCCAGCACTTTGACTCTGATGTGTTGTGGGGTTTTCTTTGGATTTGTCATGTTTGAGGTTTGCTGATTATGCTGAGTTAAATCATGTCTCTACAGAGACATGTTCAAATCCTAACCCTATTTCTGGAAATGTGGACTGATTTGTGAATAATATGTTCAAAGATCTTGTTTAGATGAGGCCAAATTGAATCATGGTTGACTTTAATCCGCATGGCTAGAGTTCTTATGAGCAGAGGAAACTCAGACACAGTCAATTAGGTAACCCAGGGAAAGAGAGGTCACAATGTGACAGGGGCAGAAATGTATCTACAAGCCAACTAACCCCAAGAATCACTGGCAAACAGTACCAACATTTTAGACTCTGGAAGAAAGCATGGGTTGTATATACCTTGATCCTGGATTTCTAGCTTTTACACTCTGACCAATATATTCCTGTTTTTAAGCCAACCAGTATATGGTATTTGTCATAACAACCCTACAAACCAAAACACTGTGCTTCTTTTTTTTTTCTTAAGATTTACTTTTTATTTATTACATATCCCCCCTGCCTTTTTGCTTGTTCTTGCTGTGTTCATTTTTTTTTTTTTTTTGCGTTCTTCTGTGTCTGCTTCTCTCCCCCCACCGCAGCGACCTGCCGAGTCAGCTCACCGCGCGGCAGCCTGCCTGCCCGGGGCGGCCTGCCCTGCCCACTGTGGCTTGCCTTCTCAAGGTGGTCTGCCTGCTCGAGGAGGCCCTGGAAACCAAACCCAGGGCCTCCTATGTGGTAAACCAGTGCCCTACCTATTGGGCTACAGCCGGCCCCAACTCTGTGCTTCTTGAGTCTACAGTTTGATCTTTGTTCCATGTTGGAAAAGTCTTGGGCATTATCTCTTCAAGTATTAACTTCCATTCCATTCTCATTTCCTTCTTGTTTTTTAATTACACATATCATTTGATTACATTATATATGTAAAATTTATGCTTTGTTCTGTCATTTCCTTCCCTTTATTCTTTTTGTGCTTTATTTTGTGCTTCATATTGACCTCCATATGCTCTCATACTCCTGTCTTATGTTTTTTTCCAGTTGCTTTTAAACTGAAATGTTGTATTAATTTCAGATAATACATTTTGCATTACTTGAGCATCAATTAAAAAAAGATTCCAATTCTCAGTTGAATTTCTCCATCTCTTCTTTCATTCAGCAAATTTTAATTATATGTTACTTAACATGTTAATCAGAATTATTTTTAGATAGTTTTCTGGTAATTCTGATACCTGAATCATACCTGGTTTGGTTTATATTTTGAAGTATTTTATGTTAACTCCTCACAAATATATTTTTCATCTGGGATATTCCCTCCAAAGACCAATCATGAGCCTAAATTAATTATGAAAGTCAGTGTGCTCTATTTAATCCAATTAAACTTAATTATATTATCCCTATATCCTAATCATCCTCACCCTAGAGACATGTTACCTTCATGTTTTTAAACAGGCTTACTAAGCCAAATTATTTTTGCAAGTGACTCTCAGAAGACCTTGTAGGTATAGGAAGACTGAAAAAAATCAGATTTATACCATTAACTTAAATGTCTGTGCAAAACCTTATAATGATTTTGGGACAGTCCATATAGCCTATTTGACAGATGAACAAACTCCAGAACTGACCAGTCAAAAAAGCTGAACCATATAGAGTTAGGTTTTTGTATTAAACCATAATAATAACATTACAAATCAAGCTCTAGCAGAGCAGGTGTAGCTCCATGGTTGAGCGCCTGCTTTGCACATACAAAGTCCCAGGCTCAATCCCTGGTACTTTCCCCCCAGAATGAAAAAAAAAAATGAAGCTCTAAACCTCAATTATGATTGTTTAGTCAGTACCTAACGAGATTTCATGCAAATGCACTGACATAGACCACAGTCATGAGACAGATTGCACTATTTTCCTATAATGTGTAAGTGTAAGTAGTTACTGATTTAGAGGTAAAGAGTAATAGCCTTGTGAGAAAACTAAAAACTTGTGCAATTCAATTCCTTCCTTTTACATTTGTAAAACAGAAGAGGAGGGAAGAGGTAACATTCACCTAAAAGTTACAAAGTTAGTAAAAGAGCCAAATTTGAGACCTATTATCTACTTTTTCTACTATAGTGCATAGTTTAAAAACAAAAAGTATACACACACACACACACAAACATGTACACTTTCTAATATGAAAAAAGTAATTTGCTAAGTAGAGTCACTGGTAGAAATATCTACCATTAGGTAGTAATATCAGTGAGTGCCCATCATGAACACAGAAATTGTCACCACAGCCTATGATATTCAAATGTGGGCTTTCAAGAATTGACCATTCCCAAGAAATGACTTTCTTCAGAAATCTTAAAGAATGTGGGTTTTATAATACCTTTGTAAAAAAAAAAGTAACACCCCATGCTGATAACATAGCAAGTTACTTGGGTTAGGATTGAACTCTGATTTTTCTGAACCTTGACTATTACACAAACACAAAGAAAGATGGAGCTCAGAAGTTATGCACTAATATCTGAGTATTCTAATTAAACAAAGTAGGGGAACGCCAAAAGCCTCCTTTTCTCCTTCACTCCAAGTCTACTCATCAGAAATCCTGAAGAAAGTGTGCCTGCTCTGTAGCAGGAGAAACCCAGACTCATCTTTCCACCCAACCTGCACTGATGAGAAATGGAAAAAGAAAATAACCCAGAACAAGCCTATAACTACCCACAAAAATCCAGGAGAAACTGCATACAGAAGCAGGCAGCTTTAAACTCTTTGCTTCTTCTGCTGAAACTCAGCTTTAGTATCATTCCCTATTTGTGTGCTAGAGTGCTTTGTCAGAACACCACAGCTGGAAATAAAATTCTGCTTCTGAAGCTGGAGTTTGAACTGAGGTAAAGGAAAACTGAAAAATAAAGGCAAATAGTAATAGATATTTTCAGAAGCTGTGGGTATGGGTGTTCTGATGTTGTATTATTTATTTAAAGTATTAAATAACATCTATGGAAATCGGAAGAACTTCAAAATATAATATTATATATAACTGAGACACTTTTGCTATTATATTATCTTAGAAATGTGCTTTATCAATGCCTAAGTTGCTCTCTGTACATTCTATTGATTCTGATGCAAAGTATCTGAATATCCCTATTCATTTTATCTCCAAGTTTTTAAAATAATTATTGGATTTTTATATCTAAGAAATCCTTAACCTTACCAGGCATGGCTTTGGTTGAGCTCTTTCCATCCGAAGTAATATCTCTCATAGCTGATAAATATATAATAATTGTCTACTACAAAAGTTAGTGCAGCAAGGTGGCTAATGGCAAAAGCTTTGGAGCAAGACAGCCTGAGTTAAAACTCTGTATTGAGCTTACCTGCACTTGTAAATTGGGCACATTATGTGAATTTTCTGTGCCTCAGTGTTCAGATCTGTAAATGAGAATGATAACAGTAGTACATGGCCCATAGATTTGTTATGATGACTAAGTGAGTTCATTTATGAAATACAACTTTAAACATCTAAGTACCCACTGGATAGTAACTTTTTTGTTTGACTATGTGCAAACATCATGCTAGGTGCAAAACTGAAAAGATGTTTATAAATAAGACATCAGAACCATCCAATCCTCCAACTCATTAATTCATGACTAAGACATGGTTCCCTGTCTTCAACAAATGAGCAATGTTAAGGAAGCAGATGGATAAACACTTACAACAAAGTGACAGAAGGCAGTTTGGAGAAATATGAGATGGACTATGAGTTTGCAAATGGCACATTCAGATGGTTATTGGAAGCAGAGGAGAGTAGGAAACATTATTCGGAAAATGCTTAAGAATTAACTTGGAAATTGCTAGAAGTACTCTGGGGATATTAATAACATATAACTGTGTACTTACAGAGTAATCAGTTTACCCTGGAGAAATAAAGAAAACCACCATACTTGGATCAGGTGACTTTTTATTTCTAGTGGTATTATGATTTACTTTATGAAGCAATGATGCCCTGAATATACACATATAAAAGAGCAGTGGTTTGGGATTAAGAAAACCTGGATCCTGTCCAGTTCCCTTGTTGATTATATTTGTAATCTTTGGAAGTCCCAATACCTTTGCATTTCAGAAAATGAGACCTATTTTTAATGCAATTTTTTAAAATAATGAATGAGTTGATGCATGAGGAAGTTCTTTGCAAAACCCAAAGTGCTGTGTTAAATAAGGTGTTATCCTTGGTAACTACAATTTAAAACACAAAACTATCTGAAATCACTTTATATATAACATCACTTATCTCTTCTCTCAGGGTTACACACACATACTCATTTCATTCTCATTAAATACTTGTGATTCATCAGTTTGAATATTACTGTTTCTCATTTTGAAGATGACAAACCTGGGACTTACAGAATTTAAACGTCTTTACCATTAGTACTTGCCCTGAAGTGGCAGAGGTAAAACTCAAAGCAATGTCTCAAGGTACAAAATCCAAGCATCTGGTAATAGACCAACTTCTTTATTATTTTGGTAGTCTTTGAGATATGTTGAAATACTAAGAAGCAAAAATGTGCCATAACAATCCTGTTTCCTCAGCTCCTACACAATGATTGGTAAATATTGGTCATATTGGTGGTGTTTGCAGAATGACCATGCATTCTACAATTTATAGTCAAACAGTGAATTATCTCACAGTCAGGCATATTGTATCTCTTGGCTTCACATTCTCTTTAGTTTTAACTGCTGTGGTGCGCTGATTAATTTTGAGTCAACTTGCCTGGGTTATGATGTTTGGTCAAACACTGGCTTACTTGCTGTGAAGGTATTTTGTAGATGTGATTAGCGCTTATATTTACAATCAGTTGACTTTAAGTAAAGGCACTTGTCCTCAATAACGTGTGTGGGTCTGATGCAATCAGTTGAAAGCCTTAAGAACAAGAATCATGGTTTCCAGAAGAAATACTAACTCAAGACTACACCATCGACTCCTTTCTGACTTTCTAACCTGCTAGCTTCCCCAATGGATTAAAACTTGCCAGACACCATAATCACATGAGTCAATTCCTTAAAAATAAATCTTTTAATATATACATATATTCTATTGTTTCTATTTATCTGGAGAACCTTAACTAATATATATGTTGTAGCAGTTTGACATTGTTTATGAATTACAAAAATAGATGGATTATGTTTATAAACTGTTATGTTTCTCTGGGCATATTAGATTGTATTAGCTTCAGAGGTTTCACTTTTACTTGATTAAATTATGATTAGGGCTCTGATTGTGCCACATCAGTAGGAGATTGAGTCCCCACCCACCAAGGGCCGGTGACTCACAGAGAAAATGACATGGCAGAGGAGAGAGTTAGAGTTTTTGATGCTGGAGCCCCAGAAAGTAAACACACAGAGAAGCAGATGCATAATGAAAAAGGGATGTCTCCATTAGAGATGGCAGAGGCCCCAGGAGGAAAGATGAGCCATTCACCTGATCTTACAGCTGCCTTATGGAGAGCTCAGAGCAGCAGAGCCCAGAGAGAAATGAGCCCCAGGGAGAGAGTCAAGCCTTATGTGAACCTACAGCTGAGAAAGGAAGGAGCTGGGACCACGGAGCCTTAGGAGGAAAAGGAAGGCTGAACCCTCGCAGAGACCAGCAGCCATCTTGTTCCAACACATGGCAAGAGACTTTGGTGAGGAAAGTAATTTACACTTTATGGCCTTGTAACTGTAAATTTCCACCCCAAATAAAAACCTTTTAGAGAAGCCAACAGAGCTGGCATTTTGCATGAGAACCCATTTGGCTGACTAATACACATGGTTATATATACGTATCAAAGAGTGGTATGGATGAGGGTAAACCTGGATGTCATCATATTTCTGTAAAGAAAACATAAGTTGTGTACATAATTCCAGTTTAAGTTTTCAAATGGTTGAATAATGATCTCACTATACATTAGAATGAATTATCAAAATGAACTATGCATTGAAGTCAAAGACAGGACACTTGAATTCAAGGCCAGCCATTGTCCATGATTTAACCTTCTAGGCCTCAATTTTGCTACCTATAATGAAATACACTATAAAAAATACTTACTACCTTTTCTACCCCCTTTATGATTCTAAAGTCATTTTCTGAAAAAATAAGTCAGGTAACAGGTAAAAGATATTTTAATATATACTCTATTATATTATATGATATACTATATAAACAGAATTTATGTTTTCCTTTTTCTAATTTATATGATTGTACATGAAAGTTTAGGCTAGCTGAAGCCAACCAATCTATAATTAATACAAATTAAACACATGCAAATTAAAATATTTTGGTTGAATATATGTTTGTATAATTAGAAAGGATAAAAGATTACAGTCCTAAAATACTATTAAAATATTAAAATAATAATTAAATTTCTAGAATCATGATAAATATTCAAAATCAGTAGATAGTTACTGTATTAGTCAGCCAAAGAGGGTACTGATGCAAAATACCAGAAATCTGTTGTTTTTTATAAAGGGTATTTATTTGGGATAAAAACTTACAGTTACCAACCCAAAATGTCTATTGCCACATGTGGCATTTTGATATTGTTTATGAATTCCAAAAATAGATATTGGATTATGTTTGTGAACTGGTCTGGGCATATTAAATGTATTGGATTAGGAGATTTCACTTTTACTTGATTAAATTATGATTAAGGTTTTGATTGGGCCACATCAGTAGGACATTGCATCCCCATCTCCTTGGTGGGTGGAGACTCAGAGAGAAAACCACATGGCAGAGCAGAGTTTGGAGTTTTGATGCTGGAGAGAGCAAAGCAGCTGAGCCAGGAGAGAAGCAAGCCCCAAGAAGAGAGGAACCTAAGAAGGCTGAACCCTTGCAGACATTTGCAGCCACCTTGATCCAACATGTGGCAACAGACTTTGGTGAGGGAAGTAACTTACATGTTATGGCCTGGTAACTGTAAGCTTCTACCCCAAATAAATACTCTTTATAAAAGCCAGCAGATTTCTGATACATGCATCAGCACCCCTTTGGATGACTAATACACCACATGTTGGAGCAAGATGGCTGCCGATGTCTGCAAGGTTTCAGGCTTCCTCTTCCTTTTAAGGCTCCATGTTCCCAGCTTCTTCCAATA
>PVKH010036539.1:0-11590 GCA_004027955.1 Chaetophractus vellerosus | reverse complement strand
GTCACAGGCAGCGATTCAGCAGCAGAGCATCAGATGGAGTTCTGTTTCCTGCTTTGTGATTTTCCTGCTGCTCAGGTTACATAGAATAGTTTTGTGGAGGCCGTTTGGTGCAGATATCTGAGTCAGGCTGGCCACTTTCAATTTTGCCAGATTGAACCCAACCTCAGCATTCAAGGATGGATTGGCTGACATGGGGGTTATCACTTTCGGGACAATGGCTCATGACACTGTGACCCAAGTGCCATTACATCATACTGTCACCTTCGATGAAGGCCACCCTCAGGGAACATTCCCTTGAGAAAATGGAAAAAATAAAAATGAATGATAATGCTTCAGGTTCAGATAGGAACTCACCAAGGTTCAGGGTCACCTAATGCAAAGTTTCAGGGATCAAATAATGGTAATTGGTGTTAAGAAGAACTAGGTAATTTATGACTCCAACACTGAAAGAGTCTAAAAGGTTTACAACATGCAAGGCCCAAGATTTCATGGGTGAAGTTCCTGGTGGCTCTGCCTCAAAATCCCTATTCATCTCAGGCCAGTTAAACTGAGTGCCAAGCTCTGAGCATGTGAAGTCAAGAGTGTGTGATTAAATTCTTATCCAAGTCTGAGACCTGACAGATCAATCTATCAAGTATTTTTTGACACTGTGTGTATGCCTAGCACTGTGCTAGTGTCATGGTGGGTGCACACAACTCTGAGAGGTTATCCCAGCCCACACAGGCTCTGAGGTCTATTCGGAGAGATAAAACATACATTGATAAGATACTGCATAATAGCATGGTAAAAACAAATGTATGCTGATCTACCAACTAGTTTGTCTCCAGGATTACTCAGCACATCCTTCATTCTAAAAGAATCTGTATCCCACACACAGAGCTGACGAATCATACGGTTCTTTCCAATGGAAACGTGGAAACTATTTTGCGGGCTGCTTAGGAAATGTAAAAAAGAAAAATCTTTCTAAGAATATTAGAACAGTACAGGCTTAGAAAAAGCAGAGTAAAATATTAGGTTATCTTTTGGGGAAAAAATGGTGGGAGGTAATAATTTCATCAATGGAATGGGCTGGCTGAATTAGAAATCATTTTTATTTTTAATTCATCTATCCATTCATGCACTCATCTATTACGAGCATAAATGGCTTTTCACTAGAAAGGGTAAATGTTATATATATATTTTTAAAAGTGGAGATATTCAATGACTGCTTGGAATCACATGCCACTTTCATTTTATTCTATTGTTTTTCTCTTCAGTGCAGAAAGTCTTTTCACGACCCTTTCACTAATAGCTGATAATACTTATGTTCCTATAAAAACAGAGCTGGAACCTTTGCACTTTATGGGACCAGCCAGGAGGGTGAGTGAGGCTCAGTGCCCTATGTGTTCCCTCAATGCCCTGTGGTCTCACAGCCCTGAAATGCAGTATTAATGTGGAAGGAACTTTGCTATCTTGCTCAATAAGCTATGAACTTCCTGAAGGCCAGACTCTCTTTGTCCTGAGGCAGCTTACACGTTTTTATATTTCCTGGGTGTAGCTCCTTGCCTTGCCAAGGCAGGCAGTCAAGGTACTATTGAAGAATCAGTAAATACATATCTCTTTAGACAAGCACTGTTGTTATTGTTTGGAGGGACATTTTTAGATAAGCACATATTTATTAGTCAACAAAGTTTGGTTTGTTATCACTTTTGGCTGTAAATACATTTCCTCCTCTGAACTTTCACTAAATTCTTGTTGTCAGGAATTGACATACAAGCTTGCCAGACTCACCTCTTCTTCCACTGAAAACTGCTTGTGTTTTAATTCCTCCACAGAATTTGTTCGTCTATTATTTTTTGTCTTTGTGCTATCTATGTTTTTATTTGTCATTCTTAGACTTGAGCTTTTAAATTCTCTGAGAAAAGGAATTGTTTTCCTACTTTCATTTCTTCAAAAAAGAAAGTATCGTCTCTAGTTATATGTGATGTATACACATTTAAGTTTCTGATGTTGATTTCTGTCTAAGAAATCAAGTTATTTTATATACTTTTTCAAGTATTTTGCTATTCCATCTGGTCGCTCATCTGGGTTTTGGGAAATCTGTGGTCCTTTACTTGCCATGTTTCCATTTTGTCTGTAAAATTCCACCCAAAGCCATCAAGGATTCTAAGTCCAAATCATAAGTTTTCTTTCCACCTTTGACAGAGCATAGCAGAATCTAATCATTGTAAATGAAAGGTCTTAATCTTGTGGGAAATCCTTTGATCCGTAAAATAAGAGTCAAGCTTAGTCATAAGCTTTTTGAAACTGCATTCTTCCTTTAATGAGAAAGATCTACAGTGAGAAGTTTGAAAATGTCACGCAGGAAAGATGATTAGTTTTAATGTAAATAGAGTGGTACCATTGAAGGCAAAGCCAAAATAAGTTATCTGTTTTTGTTTTAAAACGTAGATGTTTCCTACTGTTGGCAAAAATGCAATTAGGCGTTTTTAATTAGCAATGTTGAATACCTTACTTGTGAAACTTGCAAACTATGATATCAGCTGACTTTCAGTGCACTTAGGGTGAAGAATGTATCGTTCCACGAAGCAATTCGGAGACTGTTTTTCTTCTCTAGGTCCACTGTGTGTCACACCACAGAATTGGAATTCAAGGGGTGAGCCTGTATTTCTAATCATGTTGATATTTCCCATGTAGCTTCTTAGTCAGCTCCTTGGATTCTTCACACAAAACTATAAAAGGTCATCAATTATAGGGACCTTATGTAAATACTGGCCTGTTTTGTGATTCTATTCTGAGCAACGTTTATATACATCTGCTCAAATAAATTAATTTTCTTGTCCCAAATGACTCATTTAGTGGAACTAGAAGTTCTCATGCCAATGCAAATAGAGAAGGGGAGAGAGGGCACAGGGATATAGGGAAGATGGGAATTCATTTTATCTTCTACCAATTTACGAGTGCTGGCACATAATTTTTAAACAGAAAAGCGCTAAGCAAATACTTATACAGGGCAGGAAATAAAAGAGAATTTTGCATCTTGTCTTCTTGTGCGGAAGATAATAACCACCTTGAGAGTACAAAAATGGATTCAGACACACCTGCATTCAAGTTCTATGGCCACTGTTTTTAGCTAGATCACCTTTTCTTTAGATAAGTTTCCAGAACCTTATTTTCCACATCTGTAAAATCACAATACTGTTTTCAAGCTGTGATAACTGGTAACTACATTGCATAGGGCTTTTATCTTCTCCAAGTCATCTTCACACATATTAGGCCGTCTGTAGTGAATGAAAGAAAGATTTGCAGACTTTGCTCAATACTGTTCTATGCAAAGCTGGGACTGAAAAATCCTGGAAACCTCACCTGAGGCTGGGGGCCATGGCTAAAATTTTTGTTGTTGTTGTTACTAGGAATGAAACTGGAACCTCGTATATGCAAACCAGGTGCTCAACCACTGAGCTATGCCCTCTCCTAAGTGAGTTTTAATGGCAGTTTCTTTCCTTCCAAAAAGGATGTTCTTCACAACACTTCCATTAAATGCATCCATCAACCTGTTCTAGTGTGTCATTACACTGCCCCAGAATCCATATTGGCTACCAATTACTTATTTGAGCCCAATGAACTTGGCCTTGCCATTTATATCCTCTTCATCAGCTGGCACCAGTTAGCCTACTTATTCTTGTGATATTCATTGGTACTGTCACTTCATGATTCCACCACTCTAAACTTTATTGCCAGCCCTCTAACATCACTTGCTATTTCTGTCCCTTTGTATATGACCATTCTTTGGTGTTGGCATTTAATGGCATTGCTCTTTCTCTCCAGCTTAAGTCAACAAGTTTCTTCAATATTTAGTTTATCTTTCTTATCTAAGAATTCTTCCCCAAGTAAACTCGCCTTCCTTGAATTGCTGTTTCATTTTGTAGTCCTTAACTTTTATGTAGAGTTGTTGTATTTGACTTTTTTTCCCTAGTAATTTCTTACAGTTTTTCTTTCTTTTCTACCTGGAAACTCCTAAAAAGATGGCACTTTAAAAAAAAACCTGTTTTATATTAATTATATCACCTAGCAAGTTTCCTTCTACATGATGAAAGTTTTCAATAATTGGTTCTTGAATTAAATTACGATTAATTAAATGCTAATCCATATTTCCCTTTAGTTATCACTACTTTTATGTAAATCTTGCTTTCTTTCTCCCTGCTGAAGAAAGAAAGATTGATTGATTCCACAATAAGTATTGATATTTAAATCTCTGTACTTTAGATTATATCATGGCAAGGCCCTTTGAAATAAAGTTTACTTATTTCAATTGTTGTATTCCTTGCTCTTTAAATAGCCCTTAGACATAGTAGGTCCAAAGTAACATATTTTCCATGGAAATGGATTTCAGCAATTTACTATCAGGACTTCAAATTTTCCTCTTGATCATGTTCAAATCCCAATGCTGAAAACCTTATGTTTTGTGTTTCTCCCTAGTTTCCAGTAAGGCCTCAAGCTAGGTTTAAAAAATAAAAAGAAGATATATCATTTTATTTGTCTTAAAATTTTTAAATCCTATTGCTATTATGCAGATTCGTGAGTGATTTGAGTTTCATTCTATTAAATAAAAGAGGTGGCTACCTAATTTCCTTAGGATCATCTGATCTTTGAATCCTGCTACATAGTGTATGTACATCCAAGCATATGACTAACAAAACCCACCTTACTGGATTATGGTCAGGATTGGAGATATTGTACATTGAAAAGGCAAAAAACACCAACAGCCAGGCAATAGAGCTGAGGGTCTAGGGGTGTGGATTCTGGAACCGTATTTGCTTTGCATACCAGTCTATTGCTACCCAGTTGTATAAGCTCTCCAAGCCTTGGTCTTCTCATCTTTAAAAGGGCAACAAAATGTAGCTTCTCAGGGTTATTGAGAGAAACCCATGACTTACGGATCTAATGTACTTAATATAGCATCTGACAGACTGTGGCTTTTACTCAAAGACAGTAGCTATTATTTTTTATTGCTATTATGAATTAATGAAGTGGGCATTCTGCCTGCACTTGTTTGGTGTTGGTTAGTACACCAAATAAGCATAAACCACAGTCAAGTTATGCTTATTTGGCCAGCACAGCTGCCCAGCTTCCAGCCCAAATGCTCCTTAGTTATGTCTGTGTGGGCTGGGTGTAAAGGAGGATGGCAAAGTTGAAGGGGAAGAAACAAGGCCCCTGGGCATTAAATGGAATATAGATCCCACCCCTACTCCATGAGATTAAAGCGATGGATTTTCAAGCAGTTCTTCAGACTGGCTGATTTATATGTATATCCAGGATTCAGCTGGAGAATTTTTTAAAAAGAGGAGCTGGGGGAAAATATGATGCTCTCACAGTCCCAGTGGTGTTGCCACATTCATTTTACTAGCACGTTCATTCTTTAGTACTTTCATGGATTGACATGAGGGAGGAATTCGCATGTCATGGACGATAACATCTCACTGTTGCCAAAGGAGTCTATTCAGACATGCATGTTAGTGGGTTGATAACTTATTCGGTATTGCAGAGGACTCAAAGATAGACATTTCGCCTTTTATCTCCATCTCGGTGCTCCCTGCATACTAAAGATAGTGCAAAACAGCCAGATACATCTTAACTAACCCACGCAGAAGAGAGGGACTTGTGCTAGCCTGCTGAAAGGGCTGCAAAGTTAAAGGAACAAGGTGTCACGCGGCCTAATGACAAATGAATTAAACATGTTTATGCACCCAACTGGAGCTGTCTGTGAATGTATTTTTAAAGCTCGCATCTAGTGATAATTTCGCAAGAAGAGATGTAAAATAAATGGAATCCAAATGTTTGGGCTGCTGCTGGGGAAAGAAGAAAAGAACAAATTGTGAGTTTGCAATGAAGAAAAAATAAGTATGTTAACTCCTCTATGCATATGTTCATGGTAGTTGACATGTATTTTGAGATGAAGGAGGGACAATGATAACTAATTCAAACAATGGCTCTAACATGCATGAAAACTTAGAGCATTCTAATTCCCGTGCATTTTCAGACAGGTTAGAGCGCAGGACTCTGTGGTAGACACTGTACAAAAACAAGATCCTTCCTCTTGGTAGCACTAACCATTGAATCCTTTACTCAAATAGTACATTTACTCTCTCAAAATTGCTTGTGGGTGGCACTAAAAATGGGATTATTTGAGATTATCTTCAAAATACATTTCAAATATTTGGGGGTTGAAGTTGAATAGGAAAAGTGATTCAATTATGTTGGTTCAGAATAACTGCAGTAACTCTGATGAGCTTGGAAAACTGAAGACAAAAAGTGACATTTTTTTTAAAAAGTGACATTTTGGGACAAAATTTCTAATTCCCTTTCTGTATTTGCCTTTAGTTAGGATTTGGAGCTATTTTAGTAATATAAAATTGCATTATATAAACAGCAAATTAATATTTTAGGAAAAACTAAAACCCTTCATGGTCATTATTATTCTGTTTAGTCTTTGAAAATTGAGAGGAAGAATCTAAAATGAAATAGCAAAAATGGTTTATTGCCCTGGAGGAATTCAAGCAAGTTTTATTTTCCACTTTCATTTTTTTCTATATTTTCTAAATATTATAAGATCAACATGTGTTTTAATAACTAAGAGAAAATCCATGTGTCTTAAAAAATATTTATGCTATTAAAGCCAATTTTTATATGACCCATCTAATTCTTAATTATATTCTCATCCTACATTCTATTTAAAATCTTTGCATGCTACTTCTAAACATGTTTGAGACCAAAAAAAAAAAAAATACTACAGTTGAAAAAGTTAGCCTTATTTGGACAAGATTTAGGAACATATGTAGCAGTTTTCATAATCAAGTAGACCAAGTACAATTTTTCAGACCTCTGCAGAGCCTCACTGCAGTGAACTGAACTATAATGCATTTATCACTCAGAAATGGGTGCAAGTATTTTCAAATGACAGTTACAATTCAGTAGCTGGAAGCAGAGACCTAGCTATCATTAATACATGTAACAAAATATTATGCTTTTACATTTACTAGTATACAATCAGTTGTTTGTGCTCATGTCTCCACTGTAACTTTCACAAATAATTTGCCATGCCTCCCTGGCTTAACTCCTTCTTCTGATTTCCTTTGACTTTTTATAATGCATTTATTCTTTTTTCCACATAGTACAAAATGAAGTAGAAAAGAAGTGTTTAGTATATTTAATCAGTATATATCAAAATTCAGGTACTACGTGAATTTGTGGAATCTCCTTTAACTACCCATCCTGAGATAGAAAAATTCACATTTCACTTGTGTGCCATGAAGAAACAGCAGTGGTCTAATAGAGATCCCCTTTGCTGTATTTTCCAGTCCTATGGTGAATGAATTTTGACTGGGTAGGAGCTTCACTGAAATCCTTGAGTGCACAGGGCTCCTCACAAATTCAAAAAATTATTTAAAAGTAAATGATAAGTGTAAATGCTTTATACGTGTAGGCTTTGAAAATATATAGCCATAATATTTATAGATACACTGCAGTGGCATGGAAGTTATAACCTCCTATGAGACTACCTGAGGCTCTGTGCCTTTGCTTCCCACCTGGAGTGATTTTTGACTTCCAGTTCTGCTTCAGGCAGCACCCAGGTTAACACCCATGACTTAGGGTTGTGTCGTTTCACACAGAAATGTATTGTACCATTCCAAAGGAAATAGTTGAACTTCTATCTGAAAACATCTGCACAGCTCCAAATCTTGAAAGACCTCTGGGCTTGCAAAATCAAAATTACTTTCAAAGGAATCCAAGGTCTACTTTTAAATCTGATAAGCAGGCGCTTATGGAAATAGAACAGACACATTCTGCGTGATCTATCTTTGGTGATTCATCTATTTATATGTTGATATGTGGTTAATATCCTGGGTAATTTGGCTCAAACACAGGAGAACACACTTTAAGTCAGACAGAAGTCTGTTGATTTTGAAAACAGTGGTTTAATAATGATTAATCCAGCAAATTGTTTTCTTTGCTTTTTCAAATTAATTTTTGGGCTTAAAAAGAAAACTGTCAGTGTGTTCAATATTTTGTTTTCTTCTTTAGAACTAATTATCTAAAGAATATATATGTGTAATACACATATTATACATATATATATGTTTTATTGTATTTCTTCATCACTGCAATTACCTGTTTGTTTATATTTATAAATGTATAGAATTTGAATGTTTCAAAATGCACTAATTCAGAGAGAAATGTCCTTTCCTGGATAAAGTATTTATGAATATTGATTATATGGGAATTTCTTTGATTTTGCTTGTATGATCCAAGTGCATTTCAGTTTGAAAGTTAGTGATGCCAGAATGAAAATAGTCATGTATTATGGTTAACTTCATGTCCAATGAATTGCATCTGTAAATTTACACTTTCTTTATACTTCTGGCTGTAGATTTGAACCTGATAAATGTGACACTATTGGATATACATTAGAAGTTTAGCCCATAATAGGTGTATCCATTAGATAATACTTTATTCATTCCCAGCTATTTGTGTCTTGTTTTAAATCTGCTTTTCTTATGATTGAACAAGAGAGTGACACTACTTGCGTTAACTCTTTATTTTCAGTTGGTGCTTAATAAATATTGTGCAATGAAATATTTTAAAGTATCATTGCTTCACTAAGTCAGTCAGCCTCATAACTCCAACTAGAGTCCCTATACAGCTAAATTGCAAATATAAATCTCCAGCTGGCATGTTTTTAGTTAGTTATTTGAATTTTACTGCTCAATGACCTTTTCTATATGGGATTTCCCTAGCTTGGCAATGTCAGCATGTCTTTTGCAAGCTTCTTCCTCATCTTCTGTTTCTTATTTCTTGAAAGTCACCATCACTACCTTCACCACTCACTTGAAATGTCTGAATCATCATCAATTTCTCTCTCTCCCTCCTCATTCTCTACATTCACAAGTTACAAAATGAGCCTGCTGTGCCTTTGCAATTCCTCTGATGATCATCTTTTTCATTCTCTCCCCATTCTTGCTATGTGTCTTTAAGCTGTCAATATTTACTGGAGAGATCCAACAACTGTTCAATTGGTCTTCCCGCCTACTGTCTTCTCTCTTTATTAGTCCATCATATTACTACTGCCAAATTAGCATTTCCCTTGTAATGTAAGAGCTCAGTTTCAAATCTTCAGTGGTTTTCAATTCCAAACTTCTTGCATTTCACCCTTTCATAGCCTGGCTCCAAACTTCCTTTCCATTTACTTCCAGTTTCATCTCCAACATGTAAAGAGCTTGGAAATCATTACTTCCATCTTTTAAGAAGGAAAGGTAAGACAAACAGTTCCTTTGATGCATGAGAGAACTGCCACCCTGAAATCTGTCAAGACAAGTGCATCCAGAAGGATAGAGCACTCAACTGCTTACCTGGAACAGAAGCTGCTGGAGCCATACTTGTAGACACTCATAAATGGTGATTTTGATGAATTGTTGGAGGCTAAGTGTGACTCACATGAGGGTGAGAAACTCCTGAGGGCTTCAGGCTTAGAGGGCTCCCAAAATTTTTTCAGGAACCTACTGAGGTTTCACAGTAAGGATCCAAGAAAGACACCTTCATGGCCCTGAAAAGTGGAAGGAAAGAATAAACAATGTGAAATGTGCCCAGAGCCTTTTCCATAAGGGTCTGCACTCCAGGGAAAGGAGTTTTTGAGAGCATAATTCTGAAGCTTCTTTCCAGTTAGGAAAAGGGTATTCTTCCCCACTCCAACAACATACAGACTTCCTATTTGAACTAAAGGAGGTAAACTATAGTTAATAAGAGATAGGGATATAAGGAAATAGATTAGGAATGCTGCAGTCAGGGAAGTGAAGGGGCAACTATACCATTGGAGGAAGAGCAAAAATACATGGAAGGCCACAGGCTTAAGACACAGATGGACCAAAAGACTGATACTTAACTGGAAGGCTACAGAGTGTTACCCCAATCCCTTCCACCGGACCAACAGGGCTCCAAGATAATAACAGTGAATTACAACTAAAAGAGCTGCAAGAAAAAACTCCAAAGAGCAGTACAGAAGAATATCCCAAAGCCAAGAGAGATGACAAAAATATAGACACTAGAGTTAATTGAGCACCTGCTTCCTACAGCTATAACAAATATCAAACACAGTCCAACTCCTAGCTAGATTTACATAAATCCTCACACTAAAGGCATGTTTACCTCAGTTCCTATTATCTGATACAATATGTGTAGCTTTCAACCAAAAATTACAAGCCATGCCAAAAGGCAAGATGAAACACAGTATTAAAAAAGTCATCAAAGCACAGGCTCAGATATGGCACAGATATTGAAATTATTAAACAGAAAATTTAAAATAAGTGATTAACTTTTTAATGGCCCTAATGAAAACCACAGGCAACTTGGAAGAAAAGATGGCTAATATAAGTCGAGAAATAGAAAGTACAAGAAAGACCCAAAAGGAAATTTTAGTGATCAAAAACATAGTAACAAATGAAGAGTGCCTTTGACAATCTCAAAGAAGATATGACATTGTCAAGGGAAGAATCAATAAATTTGAAAGTAGGGCAATAGAAACTTCCTAAACAGAAATGTAGAGAGAAAAGATAATGGATAAAAAGGGCATAACTCCAAGAACTAAGGGACAATATAAAAAGGTATAATATATGTCTAACTGGAATACCAGAAAGAGAATAGAGCAGAAGAAATATTCAAGGTAATAATGGCTGAGAATGTTCCAAAATAAGTGAGAGGCACCAAACTACAGATCCAGGAAGCTCAGAGGAAATCAAATAGGATACATACCAAGAAAAAATCTACACCTAGGCATATTATATCCAAACTGCAGAAAAATAAAGACAAAGAGAATATTTTGAAGAAAGTGAGAGGGAAAAAAAACTTAAAAATATTCAACAAATAGAAAACAGGTATAAAGATGGTAGGTATCATTCCAACCATATCAATAATCATTTTAAATGTGAATGTTCTAAACACACCAATTAAGGGACAGATTATCAGAGCAGATAAACAAAATCAAACTATAGGTTGTCTACAAGAAACCTACTTTACATATTAATATTTAAATATTTAGACTGAGTTTTTAGACTCAGATATGTTAAACTGTTAAAATTGATGGATGGAGAAAAATATATCATGCTAACATGAATTTAAAAAGTAAAGTCGTTATATTAATTAATTTTAGACTTCATAGCAAGGAAAATTAAGAAGAATAAAGAGAGGGCATTACATAAATGTAATAGGATCAATTCTATGAAAAGACATAACAACTCTAAAGTGTATGCAACAAACAAAGAGTTTCAAAATACACAAGGCAAAAACTGATAGAATGAAGGCTGAAATAAATAAGTCCACTATTATCGTTGGACATTTGAACACTCCTCTGTCAATAAATGGTAACGCAAACAGACAGAAAACCAGTAAGCATATAGAAGACCTGAACAGCATTGCCAATCAACTTGATCTAATTGACATTTATAGAATACCCCATCCAACAAAAGCAGTCTACACATTCTTCTCTAGCTCTCATGGAATGTTCAGAACTTAGACTGTATTCTGAGTTTTAAAACACAAATTAACAAATTTGAATGTAAAC
>PVKH010036538.1:0-11571 GCA_004027955.1 Chaetophractus vellerosus | reverse complement strand
TTGGTTATTCAGAAGTTTATTTCACTTTTTAGTTTTAATGTTTTTTCATATACAGTTATCCCTTCCACATTGCGGGGGCTCCGGATGCGGCGCCCCCATGTCTGGAAAATACGCTAAATTTTTTGCTTAGGTTAAACCTTTAAATTTTTTTTTTTTTTTTCAAATTAGGCTTTGCTGGCCTGAAAATCCATAGGGGTAGACCCTTGACCTTAATTTTCCTTTAGGGAATGCCATAAGGACTTAGCCTTTTCTCCGAAGATGCCAGAGTCTACCGGAATGCATTTTTTTTTTTTTTAAATAACAATCCTGCACTTAAAAGAAAGTTGCTCTTCGACGCTAGAGATGCGGATCTCACGGTTTATGCAAATACCCGGGGTTGGGTTGAGAGGGCGGCGGCCGGCTCCGGAAGGGAGCACCCAGGCCCCGCCGGCCCACACGGAACTAGCTCCAGGGAGACTGCAGGGGCTTGGAGACCACAGGCGGCAGGAAGGGGGTCCCGGCGCAGGACGGTGCTGGGACTGCCTTGGTCCTGGAAGCTGCCCTGGCCCTGGCCCCGGCCCCATGCGAAGCCATCAAGGAGAGCGCCAAGGTCGGGGCCCAGGTTCCGCCAGTCGCCGTAATGAATGCCAGAGCCGCTGTCGGGGTGGGAACCCTAGTCGGAGTCGTGGTCGCAGCTGCCGGAGCCATAGGAGTTGTGTGCCGGCGGGCACGCCCGCGAGCCGTAGGACTCAAAAGGCTAGAAGTGGAACGAGCTCTCGCAGTCCTGCACGCCCCCGCCCCCTTCCTCGGAGAGCGTGTCCCGGCGCCGGTTCATCTTGGCGATGAGGGCGTCTGCGCTGTCAGTGCAGGTCTCTGGGCCACAGGAAGCCACATGTGTGGCAGAGCCCCTGGCCGGGGTTCTGGGCGCCGTGATCACTGCAGTTCTCATAACCTTGCCAGCTGGCCACAGCAGCCCCAGAGGCACCCTGTGTGTTGGCGGGCCCAGCGCTCCACGCCCCATGGCTTGTGTGGTGACGCGCGCCAGGCACTCCACAAGCGCCAGGTGGCTCCACTCAGCGATAGTCAGAGACCAGCAAGCTGAGGTTGAGGTTAGGGGCCGTGACGGGATTCGCCCTCGGGTCGCAGCTCCCACGTCTGGGCACCAGAAGGTGGAGGGAGCCTAACCCCGCGCCCCTGACCAACTGCGGGAGGCGTTCCGAGGCCCCGAAGCGTCGGCTATTAGACCGACTGTGTTGAGGAACTGAGATTCAGAGAGGTTAAATTGCTGGCTCGAGAACATGCAGATGGGGAATGGAAAAGCTGGAATCTAACCCAGATCTGGGTGGTCCCCAACGTAATGGTCCCAGAAAAGGAATAGTTTTGAGTGGGAAAACTCCAGACGAATTCAGGGAGATCGCAGCAGCCAAACTGCGCTTCTGAAGGGATTTCTGCAGAGGGAACACTTCTCCGAACTAAGTGAGAAGCAGGATGGCGGGGCCCGTGGGCCGGGGGAAAGCCGGCAACGAATGGGGAGACCCAGCCCCATGGTGGGACGGCAGGAGGCCGGGCGGAGCCCCCACGCCCCACAGTCGCCCAAGTACCGTGTAGGGTTCCATCCACCCGCCCCTCTGCTTCTGCAATTTCTCCCGCTGGGACCCGCTTCCCCTACGCGCTGCAAGCTTCCCAGTTCCGCACGAGCTGCTCAGGAGCTGCCCCGCAAAGGTGTGGGCACCAGGACAAAGCAGGCGCTCAGCGACGCGCGACCGCAGCGCCCCGGGCCACGTGCGCCCCCCAGAGGCTGCGCCGGTACCCCCACCTCCGTCCCCGCTGGCCCCGCCCCGGGCCTCTCGCCGTGGCCCCGCCCCGTTCCGCCATTTTGTTGCGTTTACGGGGCAAAGGCTGTGCTGCGGGCGCCGGGGCGGCACGGGGCTGAGGGTAGTAAATTCCCGGCGCGCCAAATAATTACCTATAAGTAAGTAAACGAGAGAAAAGTTGCAGACGATATTTCAATTCACATTCCCTTGTCGAGTGGTCACATGGTCACACTAGCTGCAAGGAATGCTGGGAGATGTAATTTATCTAGGTAACCATGTGACCAAGAAGAAGTTTTAACAGAATTTTCGGGTATAAGTTGATGTCTGCTATATTCTCTGGGAGAGTTCTGGAAGCAGATCTCTTTGTCTTTGCAGGTTGTAGTCTGGAGTTGTGGCAGACAACCTTTTACCGTGCTGAGGATGAAGTTGGTTCAGAGAGAAAGGCAGATCCACGGGAATTTTGGAGAAATGCGCTGAACCACTGGGTTAAGTTCGCTCTGAAACCCGTCTTACCTTTGGACTCAAATTATGTAAGCCACAGTTTTTTTTTTCTTATTATGCTGATTTGAATTGAGTTTTCTGTTTCTTAAGTTATGGATGTTCTACAATTAAACTATTCCACAGCCGACACACTCTGTTACTTACATTTCCCTGCAATGAACATCTTTCCATAAATATCTTTTTATGCATGACTGTTTCTATAGGATAGATTCTGAAATGTGGAATTGGTGTGTCAAGGGATATGTATATTTAAAATTTTGATAAATACTGCCAATTGCCCTACCGTGCATTAAATGTTACTGCCAATTGCCCTACTGTACATTTAATAATATTTTCATTCTACAATCATCATCCTTTCTTTAATGTCCCTTTGACTCCATTTATGTCTTCATTGGTAGTACGGTTTTTGCAGAGAAGGATTTTGTTGATATGCATTCTCCTCCTTTGCTAATATTTAAGCTAAGCTTCTTTTCCTAAGCACATGTTCCACTTCTTCTCTATTTACTACTTTGGCCAATAATTTTTATCAGAACCACATTCTTTATAAAGGCTTCTTGGAAAACAAATATCAGAAAGAAAAAAAATAACATTGGGTGGTTTAATAGTATAACTTCTACTCTGTAGGAAAATTACTTCAATAACATCTTATTGATACAAAGCAGATTGTCTCATTATACTTTCCCTTTTGGATTAAACATTTTAGATCTACTTTAAAAATGTCTAATCAAGTTCTTTCTTGCAGAGAAAGAATAAGAACAGTCTTTTTAAAAAATTTTAAATCAAAGATGCTCTCAAGTTAGACTATTTTGAAATAACTATGTATTGTATCTTATCAAGGCAAAGACAAGCCTAAAGGGTGTTTACTCAGTTTTCTATAGCCTCCATGTGCAACTTCTTAAATTGGGAAGTAGTGATTGAGAATGGGGCACTGGAGTTGAAAGAACACAAATACTTTATTTTATCTCTTAGTATGATCACTACAAGTATGGGAGCACCAACAAATTACTCAAAGGGGTTTATGAAGAAGGGAGTGGAGGGTGCCAAGATGGGATCAGGGAGGCCAGGGGGTGAGGCCAGGTAGTTGTAACCTAGTATGATAGTTAATTTTACGGGTCAACTTGGCTAGGTTATGGTATCTAGTTGTTTGGTCAAACACTATCCAGGTTGTTACTGTGGAGGCATTTTATAGATCTGCAATCAGTTGACCTTAAGGATATTACCCTCCACAAGGTGGATAGGTGTTAGCCAATCAGTTGGAGGTCTTAATAGCAAGAACTGAGGGTTCCAGAGATGAGAAGGAATGCTACCTCAAGACTGCAACCTCCAGTCCTTCTTAAGGTTCCAGCCTAAGGAATTCAAACTGAAGAATTCAATATCACTCTCTCTGGAATTTCCAGTCTCTGGCCTGCCTAGAAATTTGCTACTTGCTATCCCTCCCTCTCCTCCCCAATTGTTTGAACCAATACCTTATGTCTTGTTGGTTTTGTTTCTCCGGAGAGCCCTGACTGATACATGTAGACAAGAAATGAAGTTGGCCTGAACTAGCCTGTGAGGAAGGGCAGAAGGCAAGGGACAAATGAATCTGTAAGAAATTAATAATAGCTCTTGTTAGGTGAGTACTTACTATATGCTAGGTACTGCTAAATATTTTATATCTATTATCTTTGTTCCTTTTTTACAACCATGCTAAAGTATTATTTCTGTATTTTATAGATGAAGAAACTGAAACAAGAAGAGATTAAATAACTTGCCCAAGTTTGGGCTGTAAGGGATTAAAGCTGGGATCCAAATCTTGGTAGTCTGACTCCCAAGCCTGTGCCTTACACACTGTGCCACAGTGGCCCCTGCACTGCATGAGGGAGACACATTTGATAGAATTTGAAGATTATTAGATGTGAGATATGAGGGTCAAATGGTCAAGGGCAACTTCCTTTGTGTTCCAGTGGAAAACTATGCCTTGTTTCTGGCTGGATGAATAACATTGTTATTTCTTAAGAGAGGTGTTAGAAGATAATTTTCAAAGGAGATAAAATCACTACTCACACAAATATAAAATGAACAGATATTATTGGTTAAGATGTTACAGTCAGTTCAAAGAAGAATTTAAAGACCAGACACACATTTATAGATCAGGAATATTGAAAGTGCTAGAGGCAAAACTAGCTTTTTCTACAGTGGGAGAGGGAAGCCAATGGAAACTCTACCAACATAATTTGCATGTCTATAGACAAAAATTATTTTGCATTGCTTTCAGTTACATATAACTTATAGAATTGTAAAAGAGCTCCTATAAAATTAAAATCCGATAACCTGGAAGGGTGTGCTCTAGACAGTGCAGAGTTTATTCATTGAAATTCAGTTTTTCTCTACAGAGGGTACGGAGGGATGATATCAGGGGGTAAGGGTGGGAGTCAGGGGCTATTGGGGAAAATAAGTCAATTTTGGAGATACTGTGTTTGAGAGGCCCATAACATAGTCTGGTAGAGATGTCCAATGAAAAGATAAATCCATAGTCTAGAAGAAATAAAGCAAGCAATGAAACATGAATCTTGCTTAGGTCATGATAGTAGTAACAGCTATCATTTATTGAACATTTACCATGTGCAGGCCTTGTGCTAAGCACTTTATATGGATCATGCCATTTAATCCTTATGATACCCTTTTGAAGTGTGATCTATTGTAACCCTCATGCTGTAGAAGGGAAGACTGTGACTTAGGAAAAGTAAGTAACTTGCTCAAGGTCACACTGCTAGTAAGCGGCAGAGCCTGTGCTCCTAAGCACGGGCTTTATGGCCTGAGATTCTCCTGCTGTGCGGCATGTTGAAAGATCCAGAGCCTCTGTATATAAAGAGCTAGACATCTTTATTTAAAACTAGTCCAGTAGATGGGACTATTTGTATTAATTAAAAAGAATTTCAGAAAATGTAAAATTACTCTTGGAGAGGAAATGCCTCAGAAGAAATGCCTGGTGGAGCCATAGAGTCAGAGAAGAGGAAGGGATAAACAAGGAAAAAGATTCCTATGGAGACAGACCATGGATTCAGAAATATAGAGATGTACATGAAGGACCTGCAGAATCCCAGACACAGTGGGAATGCTTGGCATCGATAAGGAGACAGGCAGGCAGACAAGTCCAAACACACTCAGAAGAAGAGTGGAAAGGGAGAGAGACATACAGATTTTTTCATGGAGTAATACCTTTGTAACTTGACCTTCGTGGTATCATTATCAAGACTTTTGAAGTCATTTGCACATTGGAAATCTCATGCTTAAATGGTGAAATGAAGAACCCTGGATATATGTTCTGGGGACCTTTGTTCTGACTTAGAAACTTATTAGCTTTCTTATCTTGGACAAATCACTTGACATCTCCTTGTCTCAATTTTCTTACTTTTTAAATTGTGTAGTATAAAGCCACATTTCCAATCATGTAATTATTATTGGGAGGATTAAATGAGTTAATGGTTGGCAGTTTATTCATTTTAAAGTAGTATAAAATGTGCGGCATTATAGTTGTCACTGTTATTGTTAAGTATGTTATCTCTTTAATATATGTTTCATGCTATCGAAATAAACAAAGATAGGCTATTAATTTAGAGCTGCTATAGCAAGGGATTGAGTCACTATCACTTGCATTTGGCAGAGATTCATAGGCAGGCAGGGGAGTGGAAAAGCTTTTAGAAAAAGGGAAGGCTTCAGATATTCTCTGACTGGAGGTCTTTGGCGTGGAGAAACCTGGAGGTGGGCTAACTAGAAGCAGGGTATCTTATGTGACTGATCTGGCAGGCATATTTGGTTTTCTCTGGTTGGCCCTCAGTAGGAAGTAGGGACAAAAATCAGGGAAGCTGGCAGTTATTGACCAAGTTCTGAACATTCTAGGGTGATTGCTAAAGAGGTTGTGGTTTGGCTCCTTGGGCTGTTTGCTGCAGAAGTTGTGGGTCAGAGTTCTGTTGTTCTAGATGGTCTGGCCATTGTCCGTTTGTATAGTCAATCTCTCAGAATGGTAGATGAGATTAGGTTCAGGAACCAGTCTGTGACCTCTTAATTTGCCGCTATGGCCTGGGTAGTTTATCTTGTCGTGTCTCACTTTGGACATTGAATTCCCCTTGGCCAGCTTCATGAGGAATGCTAAACTGCTTCAAGGGAGAGAAGAGTATTTCCAGGAGGAATCTGCATTGTAATTTGTGGGGCAGTTTTTCATTATAAGAAGCTATGTTAAGAATGAAAGAAATAAGTCAGGGGGAAAGTTACCAAGGAGAGTATGATTGGCTAGAAGAGCAGATCAGAGTTGAGAAGTTACCTGCATCAGTGCTTACCTAAAGAGCTCACCCTCCCCTGACTCCGTAGTTTTTTAACACTTCCCTCCATCCAAACCATTGACCTCTGTTTGAGGTGAGGTTTGCCCTCTGAGGTTGGCAGAACTTTTCTGACTGTGAATCACATCTTCACCCAGATGTAACTGTGAGACAGAATCAAACGCTCCATCTATTTTGGTCAAAACCTCCTTTTGATGTGGTGTTTGCTTTTGTTCTTTTTCTTCCTTTTCTTTCTTCTTGCTTTCTCTCTATTCAAGAGTTCTTGGCTGTACTCTTTCCCTATTGAAATCTAATTGCATTTGGTTGACTCTCAAGGGGAGGCAGCCCTGTTTGGTTCTCAAAGCAGTGTTATAAGAGGATCCTGAGCAGGAGGTGTCATTCCTTTGGGTGCTGGAGACCTGCTCCAAGAGTAGGTGGATATGATTGTTTTCTGTGGAGTAGACCTGCTTTGGATATTATGCCTGCCGGAGCACTCCATTTTGTTGTAGAGTGCATTCTTGGAGAATGAACAGCCCCAGGCAGTTTTGTTGTTCCATTACATCATTGAACCCTCTACCCTTTTATCTTCATAAAAAGACTCCTCATCCCTTTTTCTGTTTCCTTTCATCTTTTCTCCAACTCTTAAAAAGAGAACAAAAGACCACTAGAAACAATGTTTCTAGGTTTCTTTCTTTTTAATCAGTTAAACCCATAATGGCACCATTTCAGTACAATACAGTCTTTTGTCAGGTAGGGGAAATAGTCTATGTGGGAAAGAGGTATGAATTCTGAATGCTGTCTAGTTGAGCTCTCCTACAAGCCTGGAATCTTCCAGCAGCCTTCAAATGCACAGAAAGAAATCATGGTAGCCATCCTCTAGCATTAAATGTAGATGAAGCTGGGAGAGACTCAGGAATGTCAGTGTTAGTGTTGGGGCCAGCCAGGGAAGGGCCAGAGTGGCCTTCTCTGCCTTGATGTGGTTGGTCAATGGCTGTGAAGGCAATGCTGCTGCAATGGAGGAACCAAAATATTGTAATCTACTTTATGTACCTGAAAAGGCATTTAGGAAATACTTAAAGGAAAATCAGGAAAATGGCCACAAGCAAAGCCAGAAAGCTAAAGAGTTTAAGTAAGCTTGCAAAGAGAGATGGGGATTCTTGTACACTTCGTGTTTTAGTGGCCTTAAATGTTCGGTCCCACTGAGTCATGATGGCGTTTCTGGCTTCCTTCCATTTCCCTGGGCCAGTCAAACGGAACTGGTACGGTGAGAATGGGCCGAAGAAGATGGTCAATGCCAAGAGTGGATCCGTCAGGAGCAAGGAGAGCAGGTTGGGTTTTGCGTTGATATAGGTCAGGAGTTCATCTATGTATATGACATAATCTGTCTGTAAAGCTTTGCAGTAGCACAAGCCAAACCTTTATAAAAGGAAGATTGGGGAAAGACAAAAATGAAAAAAAAAACAATGGTAGTTTTAGCACAAGTAAATGCTGCAACGGAAATTTGGAATGGTTTCTGTGTTCTCCCCTTTGCTCCCCCAGGTGGAATCATAGCTATCTAATGGTCTCATTCAATTTCTTAATTACAATATGGGACCCTTGAAATGATACTTCATATATGTGGCTTTCAGTGGTACTCCAAATGCTCATAATGCATCGATTGTTACTTTAAATTTTTTGATAAATGACTAACAATTTTTAGAGGAAAATATATTTCAAGTAATTTTACTATTTCTAAATCTTTCCAAAACTCAGTTATTGCTAGATTTATATTAAGCAAAAAGCCACAAAAACCAATAGGGTAGAATTCTCTGTAATGCTGGTATTGGGCCCTCAGACCGTTGGCTGACCTTTGTGACAAGAAGCTTTTCCATTGTGTAGTTCTAATTTTTAGGGACCACAATTTTGCAAGTTTTATGTTTTATACTAGATCAAATCATATTCCAGGTTGAGGATGATGAAGAGACATCCAAAATGCTTTTATTGTTCTGATATTTGGCACTTTGATGGGGATAGGACAACATTTGAAGTTTGGGGATATATATGGATGAAAGAAGTGACAAGTATGTTTTTTAATAAATTTTTTTTTTTTAATACATCCCCACTTTCTGCTTGTTCTTGCTGTGTTCATTTTCTTTGTGTTCCCCTGTGTGTCTGCTTGTCTCTCCCCCACCCCTCCCCTGGGGCGACCTGCCGAGTGGCCTGCCTGCTTGCGGGAGCTCTCCCTTGCCTGCGGGGGGCTCGCCTTTTGCCCGTGGGGGCTTGCCCTGCTCACGGCAGCTTGCCCCGCCTGCTGTGGCTTGCCTTCTCTAAGTGGCCTGCCCGCTGGGGGAGGCCCCGGGGACTGAACCCAGGGCCTCCCATGTGGTAAACCAGTGCCCTACCAACTGGGCTACAGCTGGCCCCATGACAAATACGTTAATTGCACTGATTTTAAAACTTTTTTTTCTGCTACAGAACCCTTTTTTCAAGGGAAGATTTATGTCAAAGCCCAACTATGGAAAACAGAAAAACCCGAGTTGTTTTGGTTGAATTAAGAGTGAGAGTGGGGGGCCAGGACTCCCTGCTTTGCTGACCATCTTCCTTCCATTATCCTTGGCCTTTAAGTTTTAGTCGTAGAGCAGAGCTCAAGTGGAAACCTTTCCTCTAAGGAAGGGGTTGGCAAACGTATTTTGTAAAAGGCAAGATGGTCAGTATTTTAGGCTTTGAGGGCCATATAATCATCTTTGTTTCAACTACTTCAACTCTACCGTTGTGGTGTGAAAACACCCATAGACACATAAATGAATGAGTATGGTTGTACTCTACTAATACTTTATGGCTACTGATATTTGAATTTCATATAATTTTCTTGTGTCACAAACTATTTTACTTTTGATTTTTCCCAAACATTTAAATAGGCAAAAGACAGAAACATGTGGAATTGGGTTACACCTCTTAGTTTGCTGACTCTTGCTCTAGAGCAACAATTTGAGTAGACAACAGGCATGAACCAAGACTTGTTGAATAAATGAATGAGCAGACATCTCTATGACAGAGTGGATAAACACAATTGTTTGCCAGCTGACTAGGGATAAGCTATTGAATATGTATCTGGTAGATGAGGGTTAATTACTTTTGGTCTAGAATTCCTACTCCATGTGGTGTTAGATAATCATGGTCTGAAGTGATGATCGCCAAGGACATTAAAATGTCTGTTTCCCTTCCCTTCCTCTCTCCTTAAACAGATTTTCTAGATTTTTTTTCTTAAGCCTCATATGCTTCTTTTTTCTTCTCTTTGTCTTTATTTTACAAATTCAAATAGGCTATATAAATAATTAACTTACCCACTGTGCTTGTTTTCTTTCCTTGCATTAACCTCCTTTATCATGACACTTGTTGGTGGTAGCTTATTTACACCTATAAGACAAACAAAAATATAGGTCTAGGTGTTTACTTAGTGGGTAAAAAAGCTTGGCTACTGCTCTTTCTGCTCTTAGTATCCAACTACTCATCTCTTCTGGAAAAAATGCAAGCCGCTTGAGCTGACTAGTGGCATACTCCTAGTAATAATGCTGTCAGCTGGAAAGAGAAGCATCTAGTCATGTCACTTAGTCACTTGGTATGACAGAAACTCACAACTGATTTAATGTTGTCACTCAATTGATTTTGTAAAAATTTTCATTGAATCAGTTGATTCTGTAAAAAATAACTCAGTAGGTAGACACAGTTTATAATTTTTGACCCCTGATTTATCTTTTGTAGTGTTATGACAAATTGGTTATGATACTGTAATTCAGTGAATAATAGAATGGATACCTCTTTTATATATTCCACTGTCTTAGATGGTAGCTGGGGATGTTCTCAAAATTTCCAGGATCCAAAATCATGTGGCATACGGAAACCATATGCCCCACTGTTTCTCATACACCTACCTTTCAGGACTCGAACAGCCCATCGAGCTTGAGTTTCTCCTGTGGGTATAATGGAGCCCAGTGGTTTGATGAGGCCAATGACAGCCAGAGTTGGCTTTTGCAGATGTGCAGGAAAGATATACTTGTACAGTGATGCCTGGCCATCTTCAACTTTGACATCAGACTCATCAAGGAAGGGGAAAGCAAAGGTATATCCAGTGGCAAAAACAATGATATCAACGGGCTCTTCCTTTGCAGTGTCATTAAAGATGACTGAGTTTTCCTTCACTTCCTTTACACTCGGCTTGATGAGCACTTTCCCAGTGATGATACGGCCTGGGAGCTCGTCATTTAGCACAGGTTCTCTCAGCTGAATCCTAAACAAAAACATGGACAGCGAAGAGATCTGCCAGCGAACAATACTGCTAGCCCTCTCTCCTCCTTCCCCTCCCCTCTTCAATTTTGGGCTCTTCCCTTTGGCTGGACAGAAGTTGACAGTCTTGGAAGAAGCTAGTTAGTTCTGTGGGAGGAGAGTCATGAGTGTCCAGGACGGATTATAACATGTTCTTACCAATTACTAGAGTTTGGAGGCCTGAGGAGAAGGGCCCAGAGCTTTTCCTAAGTTTTGTTCCCTTGCTGAATCTCAGTATTCAGCTCTCACTGTCATTTTAGAGATAGCTGAATACTGAAGGACTACAGGGGAAACCAGGGATTTCTATATGTGCTGAGAAAGGCTGGAAGCTCTCTTCAGGCCTTCTTTCTCCTAGGAGCAATTGTGTAAGGAAAACATGCATGTATTTAAAAAGAACAAAGGAAAAATTGTTTTTTTCTGGTTATATCTTTGGACTAACAAAATAAACCTTTTGAGAGAAGATTTCTTATAAGCTGAGCCATCTTTGGTGAATTTACAGAAAGAGATAGTATGGCAAAATGGAAAGATAGTGGAGTAGGAGGCAGGAAGGTAGGAAGGGTGGCTTCTTGTCCAGGCTCAGGCAAGTCACACAGTCCCTTTAGGCTTTCTTTTATTCATTTTAGTACAGGGATGCTAACATTATCCCTTGTACATTGGATAGGATGAATAGCATACAAAGT
>PVKH010036537.1:0-11563 GCA_004027955.1 Chaetophractus vellerosus | reverse complement strand
TATGCCCTGCTCCCTACCCCTCCCACATTTTCCCACGTTAACAGCATCCTTCATTAGTGTGGTGCATTTGTTAAAATTGATGAACACATTTTGGAGCATTGCCACTAAGCATGGATTATAGTTTATATTGTAGTTTATACTCTTTCCCGCACAATTTTGCAGGTTATGGCAAGATATGCAATGACCTGTATCTGTCATTGTAATGTCATTCAGGGAATTCCCAAGTCCCAAGAATGTCCCCATATTACACCTGTATTTCCCTCTCCCTCCCCACAGAACCTCTAGTGGCCACTGCCTCCACATCAATGATAAAAGTGTTTCCATTGCTAGAATCACAAAAAGCCTATAGTAGAATACCAGTAAGTCTACTTTAGTCCCTAGTTCATTCTCCAATCCTGAGGAGTCTGTCTTTTGCCCATTTTTAATTTGGGTAGTTTGTCTTTTCAACGTTGAGATTTAGGATCTCTTTTTATATCATGTATATTAAACCCTTATCATATATGTGATTTCCAAATATTTTCTCCCCTTGACTAGGCTGCCTTTTCACTATCTTGACAGAGTCCTTTGAGGGGCAAAAGTTTAATTTTGAGGAGATTCCATTTACCTATTTTTTCTTTCATCATTCATGCTTTAGATGTGCAGTCTAAGAACCCATTTCCTGCCATCAAATCTCAAAGATGCTTTCCTACATTATCTTCTAGGAGTTTTATGGTCCTTGCTTTTATGTTTAGGTCTTTGATATATTTTGAGTTTATTCTTGTATAGAGAGTGCGATAAGGCTCCTTTTTCATTCTTTTAGTTATAGATATCCAGTTCTCCCAGCACCATTTGTTGAAGAAACTGTTCTGTTCCTATAAAGTAGACTTGGTAGGCTTGTCAAAAACCAGTTGACCATAGAAGTGAGGGCCTATTTCTGAATTTTCAATTCAAATCCATTGATCAATGTATCTATCATTATGCCAATACCAAGCTGTTTTGAAAACTGGAGCTTTGTAATATGCTTTAAGTTCAGGAAGTGTAAGTCCTCTGACTTCACTTTTCTTTTTTAGGATGTTTTTAGCTCTTTCGAACCCATTTCCCTTCCAAATAAATTTGATAATTGACTTTTCTATTTCTGTAAAGTAGGCTGTTAGAAATTTGATTGGGATTGCATTAAATCTGTAAATCAATTTGGGTAGAATTGACATCTTAAGGATATTTAGTCTTCTAATCCACAAACATGGCATGTCCTTCCATTTGTTTAGGTCTTCTTTGATTACTTTTGGCAGCGTTTTGTCTTTTACATCTCTGGTTAAATTAATTCCTCAATATTAAATTCTTTTTGTTTTTATTGTAACTGGAATTTTTTTCTTGATTTCCTCCTCAGATTGTTCATTACTAGTGTATAAAAATGCTATTGATTCTTACATGTTGATCTTGGATCCTGCCACTTTGCTGAACTCATTTATTAGCTCTAGTAGCTTTGCAGTAGATATTTCAGTGCTTTCTAAATATAGAATCATGTCTTCCAGAAATAGTGAGAGCTTTACCTCCTCCTTTCCAATTTAGGTGTCTTTTATTTATTTTTCTTGCCTAATTACTCTAGCTAGAATATTTAGTACAATGTTGAATAACAGTGGTGACACTGGGCATCCTTGTCTTTTTCCTGATCTTAGAGGGAAAACTTTCAACCTTTCCCCATTGAGTATGATGCTGGCTGTGGATTTTTCATTTATGCCCTTTATCATGTTGCATAAGTTCCCTTCTATTCCTATCTTTCAAAGTGATTTTATCAAGAAAGGATGCTGAATTTTGTTAAATGCCTTTTCTGCATCAATCAATATGATCATGTGGTTTATTTTTCTGTTTAGATTGTTAATGTAGTGTATTACATTGATTTTCTTGTGTTGAACCACCCTTGCATATTTGTGATAAAAACCACTTGATCATGGTGTATAATTCTTTTTTTCTCTTTTTCATTTTTAAAGAAGCTTTAGATTACATAAATGTTACATAAAAAATATAGGGGATCCCCATATATTCCACCCCCTACACACATATTCCCATATTAACATTGTCTTTCATTAGTGTCGTACATTTGTTACAATTGATGAGCACATATTGACACATTGTACTAACCAAGGACTATAGTTTATATTACATTTTACACTTTGCCCCACACAATTTTCTAGGTTTTGAAAAAATGTATAATTGCCTGTTTCCATCATTGGAATTGCAATGTCATGCAGGACAATTCCATTGTCCCCAAAATGCCCCCGTATTGTACCTATTCTTCCCTCTCCCTTCTTTCAGAACCCCTGGTGGCCACTGCCTTTATAGCAATGATAAAAGTTCTTCCAAGTGTATAGTTCTTTCAATATGTTGTTGGATTTTATTTGCAAATATTTTTTTTGAAAATTTTTGCATGTATAATCATTTGAGACATTGGTCTGTAATTTTCTATTTTTGTAGTATCTTTATCTGGCTTTGGTATTGGGGTGATATTGACTTCATAAAAAAAGTTAGGAAATGTCCTCTCCTCTTCTATTTTTTGGAAGAAGTTTGAGCAAGATTGGTATTAATTCTTCTTAAAATGATTGGTAGATTTTACCTGTGAAGCCATCTGGTCTGGACTATTTTGTTGGGAGATTTTTGATGACTGTTTCAATCTCCTTACTTGTGTTTGCTTTGTTGAGGCCTTATATTTCCTCTATAGTCAATGTAGGTTGTTTGTGTGACTCTAGGAATTTGACCATTTCATCTAAGTTTTCATAATATCCTTTTATAATCCTTTTTATTTGTCATGTGAGTAGTAATGTCCCCCTTTTCATTCCTAATTTTATTTATTTGCATCTATTCTCCTTTTTCTTTGTTAATCTAGGTAAGGGTTTGTTGATTTTATTGATCTCAAAAAACTCACATTTGATTTTCTTGATTTTCTGTATTTTTTTCTAATTTCATTTATTTTAGCTCTAATCTTTGTTATTTCTTTCCTTCTGTTTGCATTGGGATTAGTTTGCTGTTCTTTTTCTAATTCCTCCAGGTGTTCCAGTAGATATTTTATTTTAGCTATTTTTTCCTTTTAATACAGGTATTTAAGTCTATAAATTACCCTCTCAGAACTGTATTCACTGAATTCTGTAAGTTTTGATAAGTTGTGTTCTCATTTTCATTCGTCTCAAGGTATTTAC
The DNA here is from genome assembly GCA_004027955.1 of Chaetophractus vellerosus. NCBI lineage: Eukaryota > Metazoa > Chordata > Mammalia > Cingulata > Chlamyphoridae > Chaetophractus > Chaetophractus vellerosus. The sequence continues at coordinate 8,393 of PVKH010036537.1, read as the reverse complement.
TAATTTCTCTTGAAATTCCTTCTTTGACCCATGGACTGTTTAAGATTGCATTGTTTAGCCTCAATATGTTTGCAAATTTCCCCCTTTTCCACCTAATATTGATTTCCAGCTTCATTCCATTATGATCAGTGAAGGTGCTTTGTATAATTTCAATCTTGAAATTTTTTAGACCTCTTTTGTGACTCAACATGTTGTCTATCCTGGAGAAAGATCCATGAGCACTTGAGGAGAATGTATATCCTTCTGATTTGGGGTACAATGTTCTGCAGGTCTGGTAGGTCTAGTGCGTTTATAATATTGTTCAAGGTCTCTGTTTCCTTGTTGATCCTCTGTCTAGTTGTTCTATCTGTTGATGTGAGTGGAATATTGAAGTCTCCAAATATTATTGTAGAGACATCTGTTTCACCCTTCAGTTTTGCCAGAGTTTGCCTCACATATTTTGAGGCACCCTGGTTAGATCATAGATATTTATGACTGTTATTTCTTCCCTGTGGATTGTCCCTTTTATCAATATATAATGGCCTTCTGCAGCTCTTACCCCTTTTTGCATTTAAACTTTGTTGTGTCCAATATTATTATAACTACCCCTGCTGGTTTTTGTGGGGTTTGTTTTGGTTACTGTTTGAGTGAAATATCTTTTTCTACCCTTTCACTTTCAATCTATATGTATCCTTGGGTTTAAGGTAAGTCTATTGTAGACAACCTATGGATGGCTCATATTTTTTATCCATCTGTCTGCCTGTATCTCTTGATTGAGGAGTTTAATCCATTAACATTCAAAAGTCTTACTACATAGGTAGTACTTCATCCATTTTATCCTTTGGGTTTCTTATGTCATATCTTATTTTTGCCTATCTTTTTACTCTTTTTGGTTACTCTTTCTGATATTCTTCCTTATTGCACTCTTCTCCAAGCCTCTCTTTCCTGTCTTTTCCTTTCAGGCTGCAGAACTCTCTTTAGTATTTCCTGTAAAACTGGCCTCTTGTTTAAGAACTCTCTTAGTTTTTGTGTATCTGGGAATATTTTTAACTCTCCTTCCTTATTGCTGGATAGAGAATTTTTGACTGGCATTTTTTCTCTTTCAATACCTTAAATATATCATATGACTGTCTTCTCATCTACATGGTATCTGATGAGAAATCTGCACTTGGTCTTACTGGGCATCCCCTGTATATGAGGGATCCCTTTTCTCTTGCTGCTTTCAAAATTCTCTCTTTATCTTTGGCATTTGATATTCTGAATAGTACGTACCTCAGAGTAGGTCTGTTTGGATTTATTCTGTTTGGAGTACTTTGCACTTTTTGGATAAGTATATTAATGTCTTTCATAAGAGTAGGAAATTTTCAACCATTATCTCCTAAATATTCTTTCTGCCCCTTTCCTTTTCTCTGCTCCTTCTGGAACTCCTATGAATGTATGTTGGTGTGCTTCATCCTATCATTCAGTTCCCTGCACCCCTGCTTAATTGTTTTCCATTCTTTTCTCTATTCTTCCCTCTTTTCAGTTTCACCTGCTCCATCCACTAATCTACTGATTTTTCCATCTGCCATTTTAAATCACTTGTCGCATGCCTCTAATGTGTTTTTAATCTCATCCATTGTGTTTTTTATTCCCAAAAGCTCTGTCATTCTCTATTCAAGCTTTCAAATTCTTCTTTGTGCTCACCCAGTGTTTCCTTAATATCCCTTATCTCTTCGTCCATATTTTCCTTCAACTCCTTGAATTGATTCAAGAGATTTGCTTGAACATCATTGATTAATTGTCTCAAATCCTATGTCACCCTGCCTTTTGATTTGTTTCTTCAATTGGGCCATATCTTCCTGTTTCTTAGTATGACTTGTAATTTTTTGCTGCTGTCTAGGCATCTGATTATGATGATGAGATTACTCTGATGATCAGTTTCTCTCTCTTGCCTAGGGCTTTACTGTAGCTTCACTTTGTGTTACAACTTTTCCTTAATTCTTGGTTCAACTTATTCTAGGTCTATAAAATTGACCCTGAATAATGGAACAAACTGGGCCAGGGACGCGCTACTGTAGCACTGACCAGTTTCTAAGGGCCTTGGGGAGGGAGACAGTAAAGGCAGCAAAAATGCTCTTTTTTTTCTCTCTTTTAATTCACTGAGGCACACATTCCTGGCCTGCCAGAAGATGGCATTCTTCAACAAACCCTAGCAGGGAATGTGTTCCCTGTAACCCTGACAGTGCCAGCAGTAGTGAAGCAATATCCAAAGCCTGGGAAAGATCCCCCTCCAGGAGGGCTATTTTTTCAGAGTCTAACCTTGCAATTCAAACTTGCAGATCCATAGTCACTCTCCTCTCTCAGCACACCCTCCCTTTCCCACAGAAGAAAGAGTTTTCTGCTCCCCTCTATGTCAATAGCAGCCACTCCCAGTCAAAAAGTATAGTATGTGAGAAGGCAGGCTATCCTTAGTTCTCTGCCAGCTTCTGGGAAAAAGAAAACAGTTGTGCAGATGCATCTGTCTGGGAAGCATGGAAACCATGGGATCCAGCAGACCAAAATCGCCAGCCAAAGCCTGGATTAGCAGTGGACCATGTCCCTTCCTTTCCCCTTTCCTGGAAAAGTGGGTCCCTGTGGTCCTCTCAGCCCATAGCTGTCTACTAGGGACTGGAGGTCCTGAAGCTGTCTACTCTGAGAGTGGGGACTGGGTGCCAGTAGCAGTAGCTACCTGAGATAACTCACAGATCCTCACCAGAGTTTCTTTCTCTTTGCTCCTCTCGCTTCTGGGTGCTTCTGCAGCCCTTTCTTGGTCTCCTGAGCCCTAGAACAGTTGTTCCAGGAAATTTCTGCCTGTCTTCCAGCTTTTTTTCTGGTAGAGAAAAACTCTGCTCTCTAATCCTCCATCTTCCTGGAACTAAAATTCATTTGCTATAGGAAAATGCATGGTATAAAAAGCATTTCAATTCCCATAGAGCACTAGAAAACTGCAAATTAAAAACATATCAAAGAGTACCAGTCATTTTGATTGTGGGCTGACATGAAGCAGGTAGAAACATCACACCCACAGTTTGAATTTAAGAATTGCTCTTAAGTAAATGAAGAGTTTATCTAATAGCAGCTGTAAAGCTTTCCCACCCTTTCTAATGCTTTCCAGGTCTGTGTTGATTCCTATGTCAGGATCCATACGGCCCTGAGGGAGTATTAAGAAGTATAAGAAAAAGTCTGCAGCTTTCATTCCACCAGACACCACATTTAGGGGGAAAGTGAAATAGCGAATATTATTTCTGTATGTAATTTCTAACATTCCATCTAGGCATGCAACATTAATTGTATTAATATTTACTTAGCATTCAAAAGTATGCATTTTGTGATTTTATTTATTAAGTTATTAATTTTTATATACAATCTATACCCACCAAGCTAACACTCTTCTGATGTGCATATATATATATATAGTGAGGTTTATATTGTGAGGATATATTGTGAGGTTTCTGCTGGATACTCAGTCAACCCAGAATGCTAATGAATTCACAACTTAGAAGGGAAAGAAGAGGAAATAGACTTGGGTTTTGAGTGCCATTAATATTCAGTCCAGAGCTTTCACATTGGAGACCACTGGCCAACATGATAGGCAAATGTGTGGGGCAGCTACAAATTCAGGAAGGGAGGGTGGTACCCAAGTCACTACCTTCATTTGCATTTCATCTCTGTATATTAGGCCTTGTAAAGGAAAATGGTAAGTTCTTCTAGGCTTTTATTTTTTTATTCTTCTTTTCTGTTTAGCTGTTCATTTATACAGATATGGGAATGGATGTCTCTGTCTTTTGAAAATCTCACATCTTCTCATCAGGGTTGCTAGCATTGCAGGAACAAAATACAAAAAAAGCTACCACAAGCACTATAAGAAAGGAAACTAGCACCATATGTAAAAGGTAGTTAAATGTGGCCAATATGTATTCTTTCTGTTTATTCTAACATTCAAGGAAGTCACACCTGAATAAATAGGGCTTTTCTGTAATATTGTGAACATTGTGAAATCCAAGCTACAGATTTGCAATGAGGATGTATTTTGACTAATCTGTAATTCAGTGTACTGAGCATAAGCGATATTGCTATGACCATGTTTGAAAAACCATGTACATCTTTCTAACTGCCAGTTAATATACTTAATTCCTCAATTACAGCATATTCCTTGGCTTTCCAAATTTTCCCTAACTAAAGTTTGTTTTTGTTTTTATTTTTTAAAGTTGCCATTTGTTTCAAACCAGCTCCCTTAGATCAAGTAGTATATTTGAGTAAGCACATGTCAAAGTCAAATTTATTGACATTTACATTAAAAAACAAATTGGCACAACAGCATGGAAAACTACTGAAATAAGCTGGATTTGCGTGCATTTACCAATCTGTATATTATACAGAAAGGGCAGAGAAATGGAAAGGGTGGGTATATTACCTAGAAATAGAACTGAAGGTAAAAGGTCATAATTCAGCATCTCTCAAACAAGGGACCAGATTTGTGATCTCAGAGTAGTTCCTTGACTTTTCGGCATTTTCATGCTTGTGAAATAAAGATCTAGTAACTATGCAGATACTGTTACAAAAATTTTGACCGGAAATTGTTAAGAACCTCACTTAATTATTGCTCCAAATATTTAATAGCACCATCCTTACTGACCTTCCTACAAGTCTATGAGGTTCTTGCAGGCAAATGCCATGACTAGTGTAGTGATTAACATGTAGTACACACTCAGTAAGGATTGTTAAACCAGTGACTGTAATCTCTTTAGCTTTGGAATCATACATACCTAAGATGAGAAACTGGTTATGCTACATATGATTCAGGTGACCTTAAGCAAGTTATTCAAAGTCATTTGTGCATTGGTTTTAGCATCTGGGAAAAAAAAAAAAAGGAAAAACAAAACAAAAAAATCACTACTTCTTAAGGTATTGTGAACTTTACATAAAATAATCTATACTAAAAGGCCTGGCACATTTTCAGGACTCAAAACATGTAACTTCTCCACTCTCCGCCCTTAACATCAATATGGTAGGAATTGGAACTCAAGTCTAAATAAGAGAAACTAGCTCCCAAATATTTTCCTGCAGACTTTCTTTCCTTTGGTGTGGGAGAAGATAATTTGCCTGGAATCAGAAAAAGTGAATAGGCAGAGAAGAGAGAGGAGGAAAAAAAGGAAAAATGCTGACTTGACATTTGGAAATTCCACAGGATTATGAGAGATGCTTGCTTTAATGCCAGCCATAAGCAAGGTGGATGGCAGGCAAAGTTGAGAAGCAAGTGATGTTTATCTTGCCAATATTTTTTTTCTTGCATTAATTCCCTAACTTTATTGGACCAGTCCTTGACTTCTCTAAGAAATCACAGTTTTCTAGTATCACCTGTTGTGACATCCTGTGGCATCCCTTCCTTTTTCCTATTTCTTTTTAAAACCTCATTTTAAATTATTCAGTACTCTCAACCTCTGCTTTTCTTTTGATGATCTGTTAAATCATCTCTGCTAGGGAAGTTTTTCAGTAAATGACCATTTAATCAATTAAAAGTGTTTTTTATTTTTTTGACTGATGCTATTTAGCGCATATAAAACCTCAGGCTTTGTGTTTAATTGTGCTGACACTGTTGAATCCAACAGTGCTCATTGGTGGGAACTGTTTTGAACATAGGTCTTTTGAGGAACTGAACAATTCTAGGAGTATATTTTCTCATTCAAAATGAAAATAGCTTCATTTCCTTTTGCTGGTCGTTAAAGAAATCCACATATATTCTATGCCAATATAGATATATGAAGGGAAAAGACAGGGGAAATCACACATAAAAACCCTATACAGAGAGATCCAGTCTTGGCATTTTCAGATATATATACATATATAATACTCATTTCTATTTTATAAAAGAACCTGAATCATATGCTATAGGATTTTTACTATCTTCTTTTTTAGTAAACAATATATTAGGGAGAGATTTGGTTTTCAATAGTGACCTACAAGATCATTTTTAATGGCTGCATAGAGTTCCATTGAATGCTAACACACTTTGTTTAACCACTTATTCTTAATGAGCATTTTGGTTCTGTTCAGTTTTTCATTTGTATAAACAGTACTCATGGAGCTTCTTAAATTTACAACTTTGATGTTAATCTGATTGCATTCTGATTTATAATTTCAGATTATATTCTTAGTTGATTTTGTTATGTCTAAGAGAGTATATATATTTAGAATTATGATTCATTTTGTTAGACTGCCCTTTCAAATGTTTGAGTCATTTTTCCTTTCCTCTAGGAGAATGCTTAATGGATCCAGTCGCTGATATATATACACTAGGTAAGAACAAAACACCCTTTGGTATTTGTAAAATGCTTTCATATTCATTGCTCCATTTGACTCTTGTAACTATCCTGTGTGGTAGGCAGTGCAGCTGTAATATACAGTTTTTACAGTTGAGTAAACTGAGGTAAGCTAGTATGTTCACTTCCTTTGTGGTCCAACAAGTGCTGTTTCCAGTTTGCCTCTAAAAGAGGATGATATTTTAATATATTTATAGTTCAGATCTATTTTGTAGGAAAAGCTACTTGTTTTTTGGTAAAAATAAAATTCAAATCTCTAAGGTTGGCACTGGCAAGATACTTTATTACAGGGAAGATGAGCTGAACCATGCAATGCCACTCTGCCTCAAAAAGTCACCATTTTCCCCATGGATTTTCTTATGAATAAAGCTGCCATTTCAGTAATGCCCATGAGGCTTAATTTCTCTTTTAAAACCCTGGTTTGAACCAGGATTTTTAAAAATAAAAGTTCATCTAATAGTTATAACATCACTGAGACAAGTCTAGAATATTTAAGCAATATATTATTTAAGTAAAAGAAACAGAGGTGCATGTTTTGCTGTTGTGTTGTTTTAGACATTTGAGAATATAATGTAAATCATGGATTCTCATACTGATTAAGCTACACATAAAAACTTATTTTAAAAGTTTTGTATTTTAATTAATGAAATTCATGAACTCCCTAGAGTCTGTATATGGTCCACAAATATTAATCTTAGAGTCTTAAAATGTCTGCTGTAAAAATTTGATTTGAAAACCATATGTTACTTACTTGGGTTGCCATGATTTCTTAAAATAAATGTTGCTTTTTCTTGAGTTTTTCTCTGTCTTGGGGGATAACACCCAACACTAAATTCTTATACACCTAGATTCTCTAAAGTATAGATCAAGAGAGGCCAACACTTATTATTGCCTAAATCCAGGTCTACCCTAACAGTTGACAGTTTCTTCTCTGACCTCATCTATCAGTCAGTGCCCTGATTCGTGTTCCCCAGACATCAGAAGATTAGCCATGTTTCCAAATAATACAACCATCACAATATAGACACAACTAAAAGGCATAAACCCACATAGTTCTTCTATGGGGAGGCTCCTCTAGCCTTCCTCTTGTTTTCCGTTTCCCTCACACCGTTTCTAACATTTGATGTTATTTCCCCTTTGTGGAAAGAAAGAATTTAAAGTACTATATTATTTTGTGTATTTTGTGTTCTAAGTGATTCTGACTTAAAAAATATATATCTCTCTGTATCTTAAAACAGTTGCTAGGAGACACTGGCTAAACAAAGATAAATCAGTAAACCTGTGTTCTCATGGTCACTGGAAGTAGAAGGAAACTGTGTCCTTATGCAACAGAGAATATACTAGAGAGAGTCCAGCAAACTACTCAAAGACAAGATCTCCTAGTTCTTAGCAGACAATGAGAAAGAATGAGAGAGAGCAGAATACCAAAGATGATTTTCTGAAGAAACGACTTCTGAGATGATATAGAAAACTGAAATCTGATATAGAACTTAAGATGAGGGTTGAAATAAAAGAAAGAGGTGGATTTCTCCAAAGCCTTGTAAAAATTGTCACAAGAGTGAGGCTTTTGGTTTAGGACATTTTACCGACATGTTTTGCAGCCCAGACTATAGTGCTGTCTCATTTGGTAATTTAATTACAACAGTTTTTCTCAATTTCTCCATACTCAGGTTGAGTGAGTTTCTTCATGTTTTCTCAGCCACCCCCATCCCCTCAAAAGTAAACCAGCTGTTTAGTGAGGCTTGATGTATAGGTTCCCTTTTCAGTATTCCATAATTCCAGGGCGAAGCTAAAGACAGGGGTTGCCTGTACTGTGTGATATGAGGAATGATAAAAGTCCTTTACTGGCCCTCATTTGTTCTTTTTCACTCATCTTGTCTATACCTGGATTTCACCAATTATAGATTCATTTCCTTGGCTCTTAAAAGACTGTGGGGAACCAGCTGTAGCTCAATTGGTAGGGCTCTGCTTTACCACATGGGAGGCCCCGGGTTCGGTTCCCGGGGCCTCCTTGAGAAGGCAGACCACCTCAAGAAGGCAAGCTGCCGCAAAGCAGGCAAGCCACTGCAAGCA
>PVKH010036536.1:0-11577 GCA_004027955.1 Chaetophractus vellerosus | reverse complement strand
AAAATAAAAATTGGCAAACCTATATTGACCCCCCAAATTAAAAACAAAAACAAAAACAAAAAAAACTTTTTTACTAGGCCATGAAACGCAAAAGTCTGGAACACAATATACAAAGTTTTAAAGAGATTATAGTGATATTTATAACAGAAACTCTAGGTAGAGATCACCCAATGTACTGATTTTCTTTCTCAAAATTATACTGGGTATATATATGTAATAAAGAGGCAATAGAGATTAGTGATTAAAGGACAAAAACATGGGATTTGGGGTCCATACACTCTTGGGCAGGAATTCTGGCGATCCCCAGGTAGATATGAGAGTTTAAGCAAGTTACTTAACCTTTCTGAAACACACTTTCCTCCTTAAAATGGAGATAATAGTAGTAAACACTTTATAAAGTTGTTCTCAGGATTAAATGACTTGAAGCACATAAAATACTTTGTACAATATCTGGCCAATTATGTGTGTTCAATAGGTGGTAGATGGTATTTTTGTTATTATTTTGTGTACTTGTGACATGTATAAATCTTTATTACTTTGTTCATTCAAGTAGGACCACATTTACATCTTTTAGAATACCAAAGTTAACAATCTAAAGGAAGATGTAAGGATCATTCAGTTCTGACTGGTTTAATGTAACAAACAGGTCAATGTTAATAAATCAGTAAGAATATACTTCGAGAAAATATTTAGCTATTTTGATTTTTCAAATTATCTATTCATTCATCACATAAGAATTTTGCTGTTCCAGTGTTTTAGAGAAAATAAGAATGCAATTAGGGAAGCGGCTGTGGCTCAATTGGTTGGGCTCCCATTTACCATATGGGAGGCCCCGGGTTTGATTCCCGTGGGCCTCCTGGTGGAGGCAGGCCGGCCCGTGTGGTGCAGTGAGCTGGCGCAGTAAGATGACCCAACAAAGGGAGAAAAAGCAGAAACAGAGAATCTCAAAGCAAATGGACATAGTGAGTACAAGCAGCAAGGGGGGATAAATTAAAAAAAAATAAATCTTTGAAAAAAAAAAAAAAGAACGCAATTACAGCTGTTATGATAATATGTGAATGCCTTTTAGGAGAAGAATTCTTGAAAGAAGAGGAATTTTTTCAATACCACTAAATTTTAAAGTTCAATAGCTAAATAGCTGATCAGAATAAAGGAAGTCAATAAAGTGACTTAGGAACATCAAAGACAGCACTATTTAATCACATTTACCTCCTAACTTAACTTATAAAACATTTTCAAGTTAACACAAACATTTTTTAATACCAATTATTTTACTTGTTTTTCCTAAAACAGTAAAAACAACTAAACAGAGGTTCATTGTCAAAATCTGGGACATGCTGCTTGAAATTGCAAAGTCCCCAAAAGAAACCAGATTACTGACATGTTAATGTGTAGTATGAATCTTCAGAAGAGGAAATGTAGTATGTGAAGACTCCAAAATTATTTGAGCATGGAACCCTTCTTTCTCTGACCACTTCATAGGACCTGTATTCCATGAATTACACTTTGGGAATTGCTGGATACAAATTTGTTAAGAAGCACAAAAATGGAGTAAATCAATATAGTTGGAAATACACAGATTTCATGAAGGGGGCAAGATTTGAGATGACATTGAAAGAAGAAAGGAAATGTGTTTTTAAAAAAAGGGAAGTAGTGGTTGAAAGAGTATAGCAAGGAGATAAATATGATCAAGATAGGATAAAAGCAGCAGAGAACAAATAATGGAAAAGCTTTTGAAAAGAAAAGTTTTTAAAAAGGAAAATGTGTATATTAGTAGGAAGCTTACAAACAAGGAACCATTTGGGCAAAATATCCCTGTATCTTCAAGCAGGTACAGCTACTACTGTGCTTGTTGAAAATAAGAGTAGAAACTGGAGAGCGATTTGGCTCAAGTGGCTGAGTGTCTGCTTCCCACATAGGAGGTCCCGGGTTCGGTCCCAGGTGCCTCCTAAAAAAAACAAAAAAACAAACAACAAGCAAACAAATGAAAAAACCAACTCAGAAGAGCGGGTGTGGCTCACTGGTTGGGCACTGGTTTCCCACATATGAGGTCCCTGGGGTTCAATCTCCAGCTCCATACCTCACAACAAAAACAAACAAAACAAAACAAAACAAAAAAACAACAAACAAAAAAAGAGTAGAAACTAAAATTCTAAATTTTCTAAGCTTAGATCCCAAAGAGTAATAAAAATTTACTTACTTCACCAGAGCAGCTGCTTCAGGAAGTACATCAGCAAATGATTCACGGAATATGATTGCATTTTTTCTTTTACAGTTCTGTATGACATCATTGGCAAGGTAAAAGAGATTCAAACGGTGGGGATAGGCAGCTATGGATGACAAAAGAAAATAAGTAGAAGCACATGAGTCAATTTATACTTATTTGAACTTATTCCAAATACAGTGTTCTCAAACTGTGCAACTGCTATTACATGGATAGAAGAATGGATAAACAGACAATGAACTCATAGATCAATATATTGAATATGGCCCCTAAAAACCTTGACTGGTTCAGGTTAAATTTCTGTTCAAGGTACTCAAGCAGTTTCTACTACACTTTGGTAATGTTTGGCACTAAAAAACAAAAAACAAAAAACAAAAAAACACCATTAACTCTAGAGAAGCTAATATAAAACCAAACTGCTCTACCAAACATTTGGGAAAACAAAAAATTGAGTTAAACAAGCTCAACTTGTGGAATAAACACTGGGGTTAGTGAAAAGAGCATGGGTTTTGGAATATAATCAGAATGTGGCCCTAGGGAAATTGTTTAACTGTATTAAAAAATCATCATCACCATTATTGTTGGTAGACTTTTTAAAATCAACAAATGCGGACACCACTCAAAGATGCCTAAATCCTCCCACACCTACTAGTAGGGGGACTATGCTGCTACTTTCACCACTAGGTGGGGGTCCTGGAAAATAAGTAATTTGATCCCAAGTGCACACCCAGGTTAAGCTTTACCAAGGCCCTATGATATGGCCCCAATCAATTTACCATCCTGAGCAAAGCAATCCGAAGTTTCATTATTATCCTGCGCAACTTCAATGTCCATATGGATGATCCAACACATTATCCACTCGCTGAGTTTCTCTTTTTTTTTTTTTTTTAAAGATTTATTTTATTTATTTACCCCCTCCCCCCACCATCTGCAGTCGCCGTCTGCTCTCTGTATCTACTTGCTATGTGCTTTCTGTGTCTGCTCACCTTTGCTTTAGGAGTAACCGGGAACCGACCCGGGACCTCCCATGTGGAAGAGAGGCACTCAATCATCTGAGCCCCCTCAGCTCCCTGGTTTGTTGTGTCTCTCACTGTCTTTCTTCTTTGTGTCTCTTTTGTTGTGTCATCTTGTTGCATCAGCTCGGCGTGCCAACTCGCCTTCTCCAGGAGGCCCTGGGAACCGAATCCGGGACCTCCCATGTGGTAGGCAGAAGTCCAATCGCTCGAGCCACATCCGCTTCCCTCTCTCTGTTTCATGATCTCAAATTCAGTAACTCCAAGAACCACTCCTTTATATATTTTTAAATCCCCTTTGACCACGACCTCTTACTCCATTATACTTGTTCTTCAATTTCATCAAGATCCCAGTTTTTTTATTTTATACAGTGCATTCCAGTATTCAATTCTTTATTCGTCCCAGACTTTTTAATCCACTATTTAAATCACTTTTATCAAAATCTTAACACCCCCAATTTAGCTTTCTATTTTACAGAGGATTGAAACCATTTAAATTCATAATCTCCTACTTCAGTTAAGCCCTCAGTGCTATAGTCCTTCTACATGTTCTTAATCAGCAGCACCCTCTCCCATTTGCTATAAGAGTTATTGCAAATTTTTACCACTCTTATCAAGTCTCCCATCTTATCATATCCCTCCTCAGTCTCAGGACACAAGCTTATATGTTATTTCACAGAGAAAGCAGAAATCATTAGATACAAATTATCTTCTCTCAAAAAAAATGTATCCAAGCCAAAGAAAGTCCACTCTCTCTGCCCAGAGGAGCCAGCACCAAATCTCAATGCATATTTCCATCCTTCTCTCCCATTTCTCAGCAAGCTCTGTTCTTTTCTCCCATTTCCCAATAAATTCTTCTACTGGCCTAATTTTTAAAAAATGTATCCACATTTAAATTCATCTGGATCAATTTGCCTATTTAAATAAAAAATATTACCCTTACTGTTAAATAGTAATCTAATCCCTCCACCATATACTATACTATTTCCTAATCCCTCTTCCTTCCTTGGAAATATTATACTCCATTAACTATTCTTGCTTTTCCCTGTATTTTTAACCTATTCTTTCCTTTTGGTACTCTCTCTAAACACATTTATATGCATATCTCTTCCATATTAAACAAGAATTTCTGTGACCACCGTAGATTCTCCTCTAGCCATGTCCCTTTCCTTCCTTGCCTTCGTTAAGATCTTTCAGATTCAAGGATTTTGAGGAAGTTTTGCATACTCACACTCTCTTTAACATCCACTATAACTCATAAATATAGAAACTACCTTTTTTTTTTTGCACTTAAAATATGTAATCTACTATGCTAGGAGCTTTCTATAAATTATGCTATTTATGTTGTCATTGCTTCACTCAGACAGCAATTGCCAAGGTTACCAATAAATTCCAACTTATTAAACCCAAAAGAGATATTTAAAATGTTATTTCTTTGTGGCCCTGGCATATAGAATAATCCATTATATCACTTTCTCTTTTTGCTTCTGCGATAATCATTCTCCTACCTCTCTGGCTGCTCCTCCACAATCATGTATAGATGGTTTGTGATCACCCTCCTTTAAATGTTCGTGCTCCCCAGGTTCTCTACTCAAGCACACCCCCTTATTCACAGCATAATGTTTTTAAAATTTCACACTTTAAACCAGATAGTCTATTCCATTCCTGGCTCTGACATTTATTAGCTATGCGGTCTTACACATGATTCTTCTATATGTCATTTTCCTCCTTTATAAAATGACAACCTCATAGGGTTGTTGTAAGAATTATATGAGATATTGTATGTAAAGCATTTAAGCACAGTGTCTAGCACACAGAAAATGAAATGCTATCTATGTAATTATCCACTTCCATGGTTTCAACTATAACTATCTATGCACCAATGACTCCCCTATCCATAGATATCAAGACAAGATTTTCCTTTACCAGTTATGCACAAATCTACTTCAAATCCCACAGGCACCTTGAGCTTGATTTTCCAATATTTAATTAATCATCTTTCTTCTCTTCCAGATATTATTACTCTTATAGTTCCCTAATTTAGCTAGAAATTTAATAATCTTTTTTACTCCTCCTCCTCCTCATCCCACCCTTATCCACATTTAATACATCTCCAGCCAATTTTATATCCAATAATATTTCTCAAATTTATCCCTTCTTCTCCTTCTCTTCCTAATACTGGCTCTTTGCTAAGCTTCATCATCTTTGATTTAGATTACTACCACAAGAGCCTCCTAACTGGTTACCTTAACTCTAGATTTAGTCCCCTCAGATTCATTCTCTACATCATTGCCAAATTGATTTTCTAATATACAAATATTAACCACTGATTATGATTTCTCATAGCTTATAAGAAAAATCCCAAACACCTTGGTCTCCTTTAATGATCTGAATTTAAGTGTCAAAATAATACTAGGAAAGGGAGCAGATGTAGCTCAAGTGGTTGAGCGCCTGCTTCCCATATAGAGGTCCTGGGTTCAATCCCTGGTACCACCTAAAAACAAACAAACAAGCCAAGAAAAAACCCCAACTCTCACTGGGGAGTGGATGTAGCACAGTGGTTAAGTGCCTGCTTCCCATGAACAAAGTCCTCCTAAAAAAAAATAATAATAATAGTAGGAAAAAGCCCTCCCTTATGATCAAATGCCAACTAACAAATGACGGAACTAGAAAATCATCATTTGGCAACCCTAACAGTAAAAACTGATTCAAGCAACTCTCAACAATGGATGTTAAAGCTAGTAAGTTAAAGTTTAAAGAGGAACAGGATACTTATATAGCCTCAAACTATGTCCCCACAAAATACTCTCTCACTTTACAGTGAAGAAATCTGGCAAACAGCATCTTAACCAAGTGATCAAAGTTAACATCAGCAGTAATGGGACAGATCGACATTGCATAGATTGCATTAAGAACTTAACATCGTTTCTGCGGTATTCTTGTCCAAAACTATATAACCTGAATCTAATCATAAAGAAACACCAGATAAACGCAAATTTAGGGATATTCTACAAGTTATTGGCCAAGTTACACTTCTAAAATGTCAAATTCATGAAAGACAAGGAAAGTCTGAGGAACTGTTCCAGAGTGAAGAAAAAAAGATATGACAACCAAACGCAATATGTAATTCTGGACACCTTCAAAGAACATTATGGGGACGACTGGCAAAATTCAACTGGAGTCTGCAGATTCAATGGTAGTATTATATCAATGATAACTTCCTGATTTTAGTGGCCATACAGTGGCTACAAAACACTGCGTAAGTTGAATATCCTTGTTTTTAGGAAAGAGACACTGAAGTAGTAAGGGCATCAATCGGCAACATACTCTTAGTTCTGGGGAAAAAAAAGTGCGTATATGAGTTTAGAGAGAGAAAGATAAAGTAAAATGTTAGTAACTAGGGAATCTGGGTAAAGAGTACACAGGAGGTCTTTGCAATATTCTTGCAACTTCTAAGTTTGAAATTATTTCAAAACAAGTTAAAAAAAAAATACATAGACTCCAACTACTTACCACCTTCACCATAGCCTCCTGGTCTACGTCACAATCATCTTTTGCTTGAATTATTGTTGTAGCTTCCAAAGTGGTCTCCCTGCTTCTACCTCTGCCCCACTTCATTCTAATCCCAACTCAGAAGAGAGAATGAGCCTTTAAAAACATAAATCAGATAATATTACTTCTCTGCTTAAATCCTTCCAATGACGGTTCCCCTTCTCACACAGAGTAAAGATCAAAGTCCTTATGTAATGGCTGTAAGTCCTAAACAATCTGGCCCCACCTTATCTAAGTTCATCTCATCATTGCTTCTTCTATTCTAGCCACATAGTCCACCTTGCTATCCCCCCTATAACACACCTGGACCTATCTCAGGGTTCTTTAAACTTGCTGTTCCTTGGTTCACTCTCTTATCACATTGAAATCTTTGCCCAAATGTCACTTTGTCAGTGAGGCTTTCCCTAACTACCTTATTCTAAATTGCAACATCAAGTCAACAACATTCCTATTCCCTTTGCTTGCCTGCTTTTCCCACATAACACTTATAACTTCTGACTATATTATAAAATTTACTTAATTTATTTTTTGCCTGTCTCCCCCAACAAGAGCAAGGATTTTTGTCAGTTTTATTTACTATTGAATCCTCAGCCTCTAGGACAATGCCTGACATAGTGCAGGCTTTAAATAACTACTTCTTCAATGAATAAATTAGGAAAAAAAGAGCAGGGAAATACAAGGAAAAGAAGAAAACGGAACAACAAAGAGTAGCCTTCTATTCAGTTTGGTTAATAATCTCATAAGTCAGCTATCTTCTGTGTAATTGTATAGTATAGGTAGAGACTAGAACTCATATTAAGGTATGGTTAGGTCTTTTAGGGGCTGTTGCAGAAGCATTTAGATATAAAATCAGTGTTCTCACAACACCAATTTGTCAACAAGTAGTTAAGCACCTGACCCTCTTTTTATCATTATGGAGAAGGGAGAGGGAGAGGAAAGGAAGGCTACTGATTTAAGCTTCAAACATTCAAAATAAAACCGTTACCCACACTAACAACATACTCAAAGTTGAAAGACTGAAAGCTTTCCTCCAAAGATCAGGCACAAAAGAAGGATACCTGTTTTCATCTCTACTATTCAACATCATATTTGAAATCCTAGCCAGAGCAATTAGGCAAGAAAAAGAAATAAAAGGTATCCATACTGGAAAGGAAAAAGTAAAACGATCTCTGTTTGCAGATGATATGCTTCTATAAATAGAAAAATCCCAAAGAATCCACAAAGCATTCAACTGGTTTAATTTCTGAATATGATTTATGCTCTGGAATTACATTATAGTATGTATCGTACGTATGTATTTCCGTACAAGGTTATTTAAAAAAATCATGATTATAATTAATGAACAATTTCAAGTATTTTCAGTGCTAATCTTTTATCTTATGTACTGATTTTAGAACCTAAGTCACAAGTAAAATGACTTGAATGTACACTGAAAGAGACACATGTAAACTAAAATTTTCAAAGTAGTCTATTTGCATTTGTAAAGCATTGATCTAGCTGTTCCTTAAATAATTTATACCTCAGAATATTCATTAAATACAATTATCTAGAAATCTACTAAACTCAAACTTTCCCAAATTTTGAACAGAAATCTAAAAGAACCAAAAAGGTGTTCCCAATTCTTTATTTTCCCTACAAAGAAAAATATTATATAAGTTTAGGTATAAGCTAATAGTGGAGTGGCTAAGAACTTGGGCTCTGGAATTGAATTTCCCACTACTCCACTAACTAGCTATATGACCATGGGTGAGTTCCTTAACATCCATGTGCTTTAATTTCCCTGTCTTTACTATAGGAATAAAAACTACCTCAATGGGGATGCTGTGAAGATTAAATAAGATCATACTAATAAAAAGCTTACAAATAAATGTGTGTGGCAAGTACTCTATTGATTAATGATAATGAGTATCATCCTAAAATCCAGAATACCATTTTCCTGATAATCTGGCTCACAGGAATAATTCAATAGAAGCAAAAAGAGCTAGTTATGAAATGTTTCAGTGTATTAATTATCTATAACAACCAAAGAAAATTAGAGCCTAACTATCAATAATAGGGGGGTTAGTTTATTAAATTCACAAAATCAATGTAACCATTAATCCAATATGAAGATCATGCAGAAAAAGAAAAACTGTTTATGTACTAAAAATGAAGAAAACCAAATACTAAAAAGCATGTTAACCTTGACTTCTTTCCCCTTATTTTCTACATCAAAGTGCTATCAATCCCACCATCTTTCTACTGTATTTCACTAAATTCAAGATACCATCATTTATGATATGCACCATTTTATGTACCACCCAGAAATTTAATGAGTACTCCTGTGCTCACTTTGGTAGCACATATACTAAAACTAGAACTATACAAAAAAGAGGAAGAAAAGAAAAGAAAAGAAAAAAGATTAGTGTGCCCTGAAAATTCATGAAGCGTTCCATATTTTTCTTAAATTGTATAGAGCTTCTATTTAAGTTTATGGAAAAGTTTTGGTAACAGATGGTGGTGATGGTCGCCCAGACATCATGAACATAATTAACAGCATTGAATAACATACCTGAATGTGGCTAAAAGGGTGAAATTTTACATTGTATAATAGAAATTAAAAAAAAAACAACAACAGGGGGCCGGCTGGATAGCCCAGTGGATAAGGGCGCTGGTATACCACATGGGAGGCCCTGGGTTCAGTTCCCGGGGACCTCTCCGAGCAGGTAGACGGCCTTGAGAAAGGCAAGCCGCCGTGGGCGGGGCAAAGCCACTGTGGGCAAGGCAAAAAACCGCCACGGGCAGGGCGGAGCCGCCACGGGCATGGCTAAGTCACCCGTGAAACATGGAGCTGCCGCCCGCGAATCACGGAAGTCGAGCAGCCCACAAAACACGGAGCTCTGCTGCCCGCAAAACATGGAGCGGAGCCACCCGTGAAACAGAATGGAGCCACCCACGAGCAGGGCCGACTCGGTGCGTCGCCGCAAAGATGGGGGGAGACAAGAAGCAGACATAGAAGAACACAGAAGAATGGACACACAGCAAGAGCAAGCAGAAAGGGGGGGGGATATGTAACCAAAAAAAACAACAACAACAACAAAAAAAAAACAGAACTGTACAACACAAACAGCAAACCCTAATGTAAACAATGGACTATAATTAATAGTACAATTATAAAAATGTTTTTTCATGAATTTTAACAAAGGTATCATACTAATGGAAGGTGTTAATAATAGGATGGTGTATGGGAACTCTGCATTTTATGCATGACTTTTCTGTAAATCTATAACTTCTCTAATTAAAAAAAAGTACTCCCAATTAATTGAATGAATCCATCAACTGTAAGAGACACACACTACTTTCTTTCTTTTTTTTTTTTTTAAAGATTTATTTATTTTATTACATATCTCCCCTTCCCCCCGTTGCAGCGACGCGCCGAGACTTGGTCACTGCGCAGGCGCGGCTTTCCCCGCTTGTGGGCGGCTTCTGCTTCTATTCATGGCCGACTCTTGCTTCAGTTCGCCGGTGGCTGGCTGCGCTCCACTCGCGGGCGACCTGCCCTGCCTGTGGCGGCTTTTGCCCTGTCCGTGGCAACTTTTTGCCCTGCCCACGGCGGCTCTGGCCCGCCCATGGCGGCTTGCCATTCTCAAGGCGGTCTGCCCGCTAGGAGAGGTCCCCGGGAACCGAACCCGGAGCCTCCCATGTGGTATGCCGGTGCCCTATCCACTGGGCTATCGAGCCGGCCCCCACACTACTTTCAAATACGTTAAAATGTGAAAAAAATGTGCATCTTAGAGTTGATTGAATATAGAATTTCTAATTCATTCTCTCCCTCCACACCTTCTGCCACTACCTTATATCATTTCTTCATCATTGGTGCAACAAACCTCCTAATAACTGATCTCTGCCTCTAGTTTCACCACCTTTTTTTTTTATTCTTTTTTTTATTACATATTCCCCCACACTTTCTGCTTGCTCTTGCTGTGTGTCCATTCTTCTGTGTTTTTCTATGTCTGCTTCTTGTCTCCCCCTGTCTTTGTGGTGACGCGCCAAGTTGGCCCTCTGCAGCGGCGGCTCGCTCCGTTCAAGGGTGGCTCCATTCTGTTTTCACGGACAGCTCCGCTCCATGTTTTGCGGGCAGTAGTCCTCCATGTTTTTTGCGGGCTGCCGGGCTTCCGCGGTTCGCAGGCATCAGCTCCGCTTTTTCACAGATGACTTTGCCATGCCCGTGGGGGCTCTGCCCTACCCGTGGCGGCTTTTTGCCTTGCCCACGGTGGCTCTGCCCTGCCCACGGCGGCTTGCCTTTCTCAAGGTCGTCTGCCCGCTCGGAGAGGTCCCCGGGAACCGAACCCAGGGCCTCCCATGTGGTACCCCAGCACGCTCTTATCCACTGAGCTATCTAGCCGGGCCCTAGTTTCACCACCTTTCAATGCATTCTCCAGACTGCTAAGAATTTATCCTACAGGTATGCTTGCTCATGTGTACAAAAACCTATATATAAAGATAAGTTTTGCAGCACTGATTCCACAAAAATCTGGAAATGTTCTAAAAGTACATTAATAGGGGTTTGGCTAAATTATGGTACCACCATATGATGGACACATCATTTAAAAAACAAGGAAACTATCATTCATTTGAAACTATATTAAAGATATACAGTAAAAAGCACAAGATACAATAGGTCTACTGTGCTAACCACAATGTGTTATAAAAATGCAAACATATATATACTTTATATTCATAGACCTTACCTCTGGGAAGATATGTAAGAAACTGCTAACAGTGAAGACTGTAAGGAAGGAAACTAAG